>NJDC01003695.1:168798-199237 GCA_002245475.1 Calephelis virginiensis
GTGGAATTACTGGATCACCCGCCGTATAGCCCCGACCTCGCACCCTGCGATTTTTATTTATTCCCGAAAATAAAAGAAAAACTTCGAGGAAAACATTTTATGGACGCCGAAGAAGCAGTGGCTGCGTTTCAAAACGTCGTCGAAGAGACCCCTAAGGCCGAGTGGGCAAGGTGCTTTTCTCAATGATTCCATCGAATGCAGCGATGTATTGATGTAAATGGACGCTATTTTGAAAAGTTATAATAAAACTAATAACTTGCTAGAATGCTTAGTTTTTGATTTTCTAAGAACTTTCAGTTTGACCCTCGTTCAATCTGAGGATCGGTGTGCTTATTAGTTAGTGCTGTTTTCATAGCCAAAAAAGTGTGTATAGTTTCTAAGTTTGTCTCATATTGCTCACATCATGCTACATTATCTCTAACAACATATAGGCTACATAGTCACAAAAATTAAAAAAAATGTCTAGGATTTTTTCAGGCAACCCATTGTTAATATATTTTCTGATGTACTAAATTTGCTATAAAACCGGTTTCATCCTATTATCAGTTCTGTGTAGGTCGACCTAACTTCGGATCTCCGACTAACATTTATTAACCCGTCCAGTGATTGCCTTGAAAATTAAGAAATATGCGGTAGTGATCCGTATCTGGAAGCCCGCGTTTTGTTTAAGCTAAGGTTTCAGAAAATCGGTTTATTCATATATTTTCGTTTATATTTCGTATATAAACTATATATCAATGTAATCTTTATAAAATTTCCTATTTGTTCCTACTATTGCAATAATAAATAAAACCTGATCTGATATTCAAATCCTATGATAATTATTCACTTTATAAAAAAAAACACCACTGTCTCACTTTGATTGAAGTTTTACATTAATTAATGTTACGTTAACACTCAAACACTATAACTTTATAGTATACATATTCAATAAACTGTCACATAATATACTGTATTACAAATATAGTAACTATCCATTTTTCAACACAGCCAGTACGCACAATTATAATGTTACAATAAAAACAAAAATGTCGGACGGCCGAAAGAGTTTTGTTAATTTTTTGTGTCTAATTTCCGGTTCGGTCATTAGTATTTCATTATAACAATCTCAAGACGACAACCAATAGAAAATAAATACAGTACAAAAATCACAAAACGAGACATAGAAGCGGTCAAATCAACTGCCAATTGGAGCGAATGAATTTTGTACATACGTGTGTACGGAAATCACGCCTGGCCCGTAAAGTTTTTGTACATACGTCTGTACGAAAATCGCTGGACGGGTTAATAGAAAAAAACAGTTGAAAGTAGGGACTTCCAAGTAGTTTATAATATGTCTACTCCACTAATTGTACCTTTATACATACAGTAAGAAAAGGAAATATCTAACCACCTTGCAGTACTTCGAAAGTATTGAACAAAGGTCAGATATTTCATTTGCTGTCTGTACTTTTTAACAAATAATACAATAATACATCAATAATAAAGAAAAAATAACTAAAACAGGTTACAGAAACGCCTTTAAAATATTTTAGGAATCATAGTCTGTTTTTCAGTATTTTTCAATACTATTAAATCAATTTTTTATCAAATTATATCCTAAGTTTAAACAACTTTTAAGTGTAGTCTAAGCTATATCTATGAACTTTATACAGATTATCTGTCGCTTTGTCTTCTTTTAATAGATTAAAAAGTGATTAATGGCACTGAAATAAGTAAATCACAACATTTATACAAAAACTAGAGCTTTATATCAAAGTTCTTTCTATGCTTTTATTATTACTTTAAATTATGTTTGATTATATAAAATCATAACTAACTCATGCACTATTTTTATTTTAATTGTAAGATTTAATAAACGAATAATGTAAGTATGTTTGTCCAGGTGGAGTTCTGAAACTCAATTTTAAAGCAGCTATTAACTGATTGAACTGGCTTTTGGCCTACACACTTATGTTTAATGACAACAGAATGTTATTAATAATGGAATTGATATGAGGGAAACATATCAGAATGTAGTCACAGAAACTCCTAAAATTCCCAAAATTATCATATTGTGTTTGCTTATTTGATATATCTTGAAAAGTTCTATTTAAGTCTACTGCTGTGAATAGCCCTTACAAAAAACTTATTTCATTGCCACTTCATTGATATTTCACAAGTAACTGAATTTATCCTGGGTCTGGCAAAAAAAAATAATTAAAAAGGGGTATTTTCAATTTTCTAATAAAAAATAATGTTGCCTGGAATGGATTGGATATGTGCTCAGTTGGTGGTAAGCTGGCCACCTACAACTTTGTGAGACTTGTGTGTGACGTGTCTTTGGCTAGTCTCTGGTACCTGGTTGTGCCTCGGCATGCCTCTTCGGGGATATAAGTGTGAGAAACTTTTTTTAACTCAATTTTTAAGTAAAAGACACTGCCATCACTAAAACTAGATGACTTAAATCATACAAAACTAACACAATAGTAAAAGACACTTAAAAACATTGACAAACACAAGGTTAAAGAGGTTAGATTCAATTTTACTTTTCATTGCAATTTGCCAGGAATATTTATTTATTTATTCATCCAAGAACACATTCCACAAATTAAAACAAGAACTAAAAGATACATATTTATAAAAACAGTAATATTTAAAACACAGAAGTAATAAAAATATCCAATTTGTGGAAGGTTTCCCTCTAATGTAAACAATTAGTATTCAGTATTGTGCATTACTGGAACCTACTGTTAATTAATATTCATAAATATGACTCTTAACTGATTAATAGCATTGACTTTCATTTAGATAGTCATCAAGATTCTGATCAGCTGCTAAAATGAACAGAAAGTTAATATCCAGGTCAACAGCATTCACAATTGTTATCATACATAATAATTAGAGTGAATCTTCACAAATTATACATTTAGGCATGTTTAATTAGTCTAAGTATTGTTAATTTATCATAATAATTAGGTAAATGTCATTTTTAATGACAATGATTTTAGCAAATAAAATTAATTATTCTAAAATTACTATAAAAATGTACATAAAATGTATAGCAAGATAATAATTTTTATAACTTTTTTTAAGAAGTCAAGGTAATAAATATACGAGAGTAGTATTCATAAGTTTCAATAACATAACAGGTTGTTGATTTAAAAATAAGGCGAATTTAAATTCAACGAAACTTTCACCTAATGTATGTATACAAAATTTCCTTGGCGAAAGCCAATATCTGCACAGTGTGAAAATCTTTACTTATCGGACGCTCTGTTATTTAAATAAACATACATTAAATAAATAATAACAATTTAATTTGGAAAAATATTCTAAATAAAGCGATGAAATCATCTCAAGAAAAATAGTGAACTATATCAATATTTATAATTTACTATACTATAAATCACGCCTACTCATATTTCCATTACAACTAAACTTCGATTCGTCGTAGGAATCACCAAATTTGGAATAGTTACAACCAAAATGTTTTTCATTTTTCGTATAAAAATATTTCGTTTAGACTTATTATTTGACTGCAAAATAATAATAAAATTGCTCACCTGTTAATAACACTCTTTATAATTCACACTTAAAAATTAGCTCGCTCATCAATATCGACTACATTTAAACGTGTTATTTTCTTTAAACAAAAACTCAAAAAAAAAATGTAAAATTTCTTTTTCCCAAATACGATATCTAGTTTTTAGAGAGCAATATTCACAGCTAGCAGATTACTGATCTGTGACAGTTTGTAGCAGTGTTTCCACACACAATATTACTTCTCCCCACTTTTCACATCACTAAAAAATTCTGTCTCCAATGTCAGTGATTTCCTTTTCTGTAGGAACAAGTTATTATTTTCAAAAATTAATATTTGTGATTTTTAATTATTATTAAATAAAATTAACTAAACGTTTTGTTAATTAGCAAAAATAAGTGTATTCATCTCGGGTGTGACAGATTGTGGCTAGGCATGTAGACATTCGTGTAGAACATAATAATATTCATAAATAATACTATTTATATGTAGGGATGAAACGATACGAGTAAGTCCAAGAAGGTACTCGATTCTTTATTCCGATACCAAATACATTTTAGTATCGATACTTTGAAATGAAATATCGAGTAGGTATCGGTTAAACTTACTCAAATTAGTAAATTTTATAGTTTACGAAAATGAAAATGATGTATGCTTTTTGTAAATTGAAGCTTCTGAAAGCATCCAAGGCTTAGTTTTGTGTATTTAGCAGCCTTGGCAATTAACAAGATTGTTTGTCTATGCCCGAAAAAAATTTAACCAGAAGACATTTACGAAACATGTTAATTTTTTTGAGCTGCACCACGAAAACTGACTTTTTTTCTTAAATTATTTTAGTCGAGGGTAATTCAAATTTTTTTATTTTATGTTAGAATATCATTAGTATTTTTCAATAAAGAATACCAATACTTGTTATGGTTTTCACTCAAAATTTTCCGAAAACGATACGATACTTGTGAGTATCGATACTAGACGACCGATACCAGTATCAATACCCCAGTGGTCCCTATTTACATGGTTATAACCCAGTACTAAAATTTTTGACGTATTTTTGATACCCAATTTTAGATTTAAACTATAAACATAAATATAATGTGAATAGTCTGTATTTGATATTTTCCATCATCGCGTCGGTGCTTGGTGAAACTTTCAAATATTCGAAACTTTAAATGAAGAAATACTCTATTAAATAGAAAAAACAGTTTGTGTGTTTCTTGTAAATATAAATGTAAATAGTCTATTGGCCAATTTCATTAACCTCTCTAAATTAAGAAATAGAGCTGACTTAAACCAATTACCAAGCAACCGTTTTTTTATTTCTCATTCCTTAACAAAAAATATCAAAACAAGAAAAACTTCAATAAACCCACAACGGGTAAATGGAAGTTTTAGCCTGTTTTGATCCAGGTCCCACGAGTAAGTATAATCATATCTGCCTCTCTGCAAAGCAGGTGGTAACAGGCGATAAAAGGTTAGTTCATCACCTATAAGACTGCTGGCGGTAAAATTTTGTTAGGATTTACTTATGGATCCAATGCGTTATCTAATCCTGCCAACATATTAACTCTTCCATATCCGCCTGGTTTGTAGGATAGACTGGTAGACTTGCACAGTCTAGACAGTACCTAAATTATGAAAAAAAATGCAGTCAGTATAGATTGAAATCAACCGCTTGTAAATAGTTGATAACTAAGTGAAGTAATGTAAATTTTACTACTATTATACAAATAATACCGTATCGTAATAGGTACTTGATACATTCTTAATAAAGACAGATATACGTTACCAAAACTTATTAAATTGTGATGTAGGTGCTTACACGTATTGCATGAATTTGAATATGTGTGTGGTCTTCAACTTCGGGTAATTTTAACTATGTTAAATAACAACATTTTACACTATATTTCGTTAAAACTAATCCTAATTAAATCGCTCATCATGTTGTTTGTCCGCAATTCCTAAACTGCTTAACTGTTTTTAATCAAATTTGCACAATCTGTGAAGTTTTATCAAAATTCATGTTTACATCTCACTTTATTGACGCAATATTATTATACTGCTAATCAATGGTTTGTTATCTGTTAAGCAATATAATAACAAAAACCTTAGCCCCAGCAACCAGGTCTGATAATATTATTTTTTAATTTTATATATATTATACTTAAGAGACTATTACGTTCTGTCATTCTAAGCTATTAAGTAAACAATCATAGTTTCTGCTAACATAATTAGAAAATTAGGAAATTTGTATAAACAAGTGTTGATGTCTTGTTTAAACATTAAGCTATGTAATGATGCAACATATTTTTCCCAAATAAAGGTTTGAATTTTTGTTTTATGGTAACACTAGAAATAACAGAAAATCTACAGATTATTAAATAGTAATGTAGGTACCACCTATTTTTTTATAAATTTCGATGAAGAGGCGGCATTATACTTCGTCTTTACCATAGATTTAGGATGTACTATAAACAAAGTCAGTTAAAAAGCGAAACCAAAAAAAAATGCGTGAGTGTGAGTAAATTGTTTATGTATGACTTAAAAAAAGGGTTGTTAAATTATTACGTTATCGATATCGATAAATTAACAAACTATAAGTAAAATAGCATATTTTATTTACTCTCGTCTATTATGATATGAACAATATCAAATTTTATGTTGTATGACTTTTAAGACATTATATTCGTGAAATATTGGCTTTATGTTGCACTAACATAGTGACTAATAAATGGTAGATGGATGGTAGATTTGTACACGAAGCCTGTCTCTTAGGGTCACCATCTTTGTGTTTGTCGACCGAAACAGCAATGTTATTCATTATCATGTTCCGGTTAGAGCGTAAGGTAGCCGTTAAAATGATATAAGTGGCATTATTATCCCGCCAAACAGATAGGAAAGTACAACTTTTTAAATGACTTGAGGCAGCAATCAAGCATACGACTCTCCTTGTGGTTACGGACAAACGTAGATTATTGACAATAAACATCCTATAGGTGCATCGCTGTCCTGTGACTTAAATGTACAAGTCTAGCTTCCCAAGGTTTCCCACCGGAACGAATGTTTTTATAATCATATTTCAACTATTTAGTTACTGCGGGTAATCTTCTCTTCAGCATTATGGTTTTCAAATAAAAATAAATTAAAAGGATCACGCAGTACAAAGTTACGAGGTAACACACATAAAAATACCTTCGATTTAAAATCCTCTTCTTTTTTAATTCGGTTAAAAATGACCAAATGTGAGTGATCCAGGGAAAGACTTATTAGACATAAATAGAATATTGCAAAATTAATAGAACACGTATGTAACGTACCAAGGCACTGGACTCAGCTCGCTAAATAAATGAGCTCACAGACGCATCCAAAGCACTGGACGCAAGTAACAAAAACACGTAAGTATTTGCGTTGGTGACAATGAATGCGTTAATGATTAAACTTAATAATATCAAGTATTTATAAAAAGATCAGTCAAGTAGAAATGTATTTTACGAAACGTAAGTTGGTTAAACAACCAATGTTGAAATCTCTTGCTAAAGAGTATTTACACTCTGTGGTTGACATTTATCGATACTTAGGACGTCACCGCCTTGTCAAGCCCTAGCGTAAACAAACAATTTATTATTTTACATAATATCTTTGCTTATGCCGTTTAAGGGTACAAAATACTCTTATAAATAAAACAATGCAAATAATAATATTGTAAATATCCTCTACTGAGCAAGTTAGAAGCAAAAAAACTAACAAAACGCAGTTCTAAATATTCTTATGTCAAAGTTGTATTTACCTAGGAAATGTGTATTTATAAGGATTGCATCGTTTTGTAACATCGCAAGCGCTTACAAAACACGACATCGTAATTGCCTTTATATTTTATTCCATTTAAAGAGTAAGATTATGAAATTAATTCACAAAATTCACAGCGACGCACTATGACAGGAATACTATGAACTCTTACTCGCGTAAATGTTGGTACATAGGTACCTGACTCTCTCTCTCTGTTCCTCTCAGGCAATTTGGACCTGATAAGGACTTCTCTCTCCCACGCTTTGTTGATCTTGTACATCCTAAATCTATGGTCTTTACAATGGGCCATAATGGTTCATGACAGACGTTCACGATTGTGTAGAGGGCGTAATACCTGTGAGCGGCCATGATTGACTGTAATCCAGCGTGATCGCCGCTGTGTCGGTTTCTCGGACAATCGTCAAAGGAAATTCGGGCCATGATCGAACGCGCGTCCACACGATCGTTGCTTGCTCACATTGCATTTGTCAGTAGTGTAACGCCGCCTCTTCACAATGGGCCATGATGGCCCGTGATAAAATGTGCGATGATCGCCTCTGTGATTGCGCTACCGTCCACACAATCGAGCATGACTCATTTGTGCATTGGCAGCCGTACGATACGGACGTCTCGACCTATTTCAATTTAGTTACAAAATTGTATGGTAGCTATTTCCAGTAGGGTAATGTTGGAGCTTTCACAAATTGGTATTTCTGTTTTAATTAAAAAATTCTTGTGTCATAGAGCCCCGGTACTGCAGATAGTTAAAAAATGTTATTGTCAAAATTGAGTAAACAATTTTATGACTTGCAAAATCATTTTGTTTGATTGATAATTTGTAAGAAAAAAATATTACTGCAGTGATTAATGCAATGCAGTTAATATTTATGAACCCGCCGAACAATATTATAGTGTACAAAATCAGATTAGAATTTTGTAGTAACTGTAGTAATCAGAAGATAGCACAAATCCCCCAGTTATCCAGACTCCTCAACTTTACCATTAAAAGTTAATATAGAAGTCATTGTGCGTGCCATTGGTTCATTCAATAGTGGATCGGCAGGTGGTTTGGATGGACTTCGCCCTAGTCATATTAAGGAGCTTACAGCAGTTTACACCGGCAACTCTGGACGGCGCTTGTTAGAAGATGTTTTAGAAATGTGTAACTTTTTATTAAGTGGTAAGCTAAGCCCCGTGTCTTTTATATCGTAGCCCGTATCTCTATGGAGCCTCCCTCTGTGCTCTAACGAAAAAAGATGGTGGAGTTGGGCCAATAGCTGTAGGGAGCGTCATTCGACGTTTGACAGCTAAAATTGCTTGTCATGCAGTGAAACAAAAAATGTCAGTGTTGCTGCAGCCACACCAATTAGGTTTTGGAACCCCGTTAGGCTGTGAAGCCCTAATTAATGCTACACGTTTCTTTGCTTTTGATTGCAAAAATTGCGATTCTGTTATAGTGAAACTCGATTTAAAAAATGCCTTTAATTCTGTGGAGAGAGATTTTTTAGTAAATGAAATTAAGGCCGTTGTTCCATCTCTATACCCCTTTGTTTATCAAGTATACAGATTTCCCTCTAATCTTTACTTTGAAGACAATTGTATACTTTCTCAAGGCCCACTTGCATTCTGCTTAGCCATTCATAATTATATTTTAGAGGTCAGATCACCATTGAACCTCTGGTACTTAGATGACGGAACTGTTGCCGAAAAGCTAGACGAAGTATGTCGTGATTTGCAGGTACTAATTCCTCGTTTCCGAGAACTTGGTTTAGAAATAAATACTTCCAAATGTGAATTTTTCTCTTGTGGTTCTGGCAGTCAATCTAATTATTCGAAACTTAATGCTCTTCTTCCAGGTATAAAAAAAAACTTCAAATGCTTCACTATATTAGGCTCACCTATTTTTCTTGACGCGGTCCCTGATCCGATTAAAATCCGGCACGAACTTCTACTTAAAACACAAGCGCGTTTAAATAATCTTTCAGCACACGTAGCGCTTATTCTTTTGCGAACTTGTTTCGCATTACTGAAAGTTAACTATCTTCTACGAACTACACCCACTTGGTTTAGCCAAGAAGAGATTGTTGCATTTGATAATTCTTTGAAAAATGTTTTAGAAACAATCTTAAATGTTTCTCTCAATGAAACTCAATGGAGTCAAGCGGCACTGCCGGTACGCCATGGTGGCTTAGGAATACGTAGAATGCAAGACGTTTGTTTGCTAGCTTTTCTGGCTCACGGAGGTGTTGATCTAGTCACTAAACTAATTTCTCCAAACGGTGACAGATCAAGCATTCAATATATGACGGAAGCTGTTTCTACTTGGTTGTCATTTAATTCAGGCCTTGGAACCCCTGTAGCTCAATGTTCCCAAGGAGCGTGGGACGACATTGGAGCAAAGAGAGTTGTTGATCGGATTACAGAAGAGGCAGTAGGGTCGGATTTAGCAAGACTCAAAGCAGTCACTCGGCCTGAATCAGGAGCCTGGTTACATGCACTCCCATCTCCTCATGTAGGTACACTTTTAGATAACAATGCTCTGCGTGTAGCAGTGGCTCTTCGTTTAGGTTGCAATGTATGCGAACCACACAGATGTATTTGCGGGTCTACGGTTGAGCCCAATGGTCACCATGCATTGAGCTGCACCCGTTTCTCTGGTAGATTTCCTAGACATCATGCACTCAACGATATAATTCGTAGGGCACTCGTTTCTGCCAATGTCCCTTGTGTCCTTGAACCACCCGGTCTCAGCCGATCTGACGGAAAGAGACCAGATGGTATGACTTTGGTTCCCTGGAAAAAGGGTAAGTGCCTTTTATGGAATGTAACTTGCGTTAGCACCTTTGCTCCGAGTCATCTTAATCGTACTACATTTTCACCTGCAGCTGCTGCTGAGGATGCAGCATGTAAAAAAAAACAAAAATATGCAGTTCTGAAAAATACCTATTTGTTTATTCCTATTGCAGTAGAGACGATGGAAACAATGTGCCATGAAGCTAAATGCTTCATTTACGAATTAGGACACAGGCTCCGAGATAACGGGCATGACACCCGCTCTGGCTCATTTTTGGTGCAAAGACTCGCGCTGGCCATCCAACGTGATAATGCTGCTAGTGTCATGGGTACTTTTGCACCGGGAATGCTTCGGGGTGGCTTATTTGAATAATTATTTGTTAGTTTTATGGTAAAAATACTTAAATTAAATTTCATAGTTATATATTTTTTTTGAATGACTAATTTGTTGCTAATCTTGCGATTTTTAGCATAGTTATAGAATCATGAGTGTTCTTTGGTTCAAGCAATGTTTAAATTCATTAATTTAAAGACATATCAATTGCACAAAGAATAATAAAAGAAAACACTCTCTTATCGTAATTATAAGTTATATACTTATAAGAAAACTGTGTAGTGTGATATCAACATTAATTATGTTTATAAATCATTAAAATTTATTATTAATTTTGGTCAAATAAACGATGATCGAGAAGAAACAACTCGATTCCCAGGTTTCAATTGAGCAAAGAGTATAATAATAATTAATAATATACTTATACAGGAACTGTGAAACTGAAGAGAATTGTGACTCCTAGAAAAGAGTAAAGACAGTCAACACCACAGTCAACACTCAACAGTCAAATTTAAGTCGATCGTGTCACATGTGCCAAATGTCAAGTGCTAATCAGTTTAATTCAACTTTCAAATAAAAAAATTAAAAAAATAAGTTTGCTATGTTTTTTATTCGCCCAAATCATATGACACTAGTTGCCTTATATCTGAATGCCTTTAGACTTACTTTCAAATTTTACGGGCTATAAGTTTTCAAGTAAACTTTATACAAATTCGGGTTTGCTATGCATCTGTGGAAGTCCGGCCTCTTATTACGTAGTATTTATTTGTGATTTATATACTCTTTGGTGCTAATTGTCAATTGTCATTGCGGCGGTAAAAGAAATTGAGCAGTCGGATTTCAGAATATTTTTAGATATTTTTTAAAGAATTCCAGAAAATGGATGAAGAAGGAGAAAGTATTTTGCTTGAGGATAATTATTATCAAATGCTAAATATTTCTAAAACGGTAAATATTTTTTGTGACTTACTTCAACCTAGTACATCAATATTACAACATTATTATATAACTTGTATTTTATTTATTTTTCATACTAATAAACTCTTATTTAGAGTGTCTATTTTATTAAATTTTAAACTTCTTGTAAAATTTTTGAGTACATTTGTAAGATTTTTGGAACCTTGTGACATTTTTTTAGGTTATAATAAACTTTGTACCTACAAATAATTGGATTATTAAGTATATTTATTAAAAAATACCGGCTGAGTGCATACTATTTTTATTAATATAACATTATAATATTGTATGAACAACATTTTAGTTTAGGTGTGTAATAACAAAATTTTATAATAAATGCAATAAAGCTGAAATATTAAAATATGTTTAAGTTACAGAATTGACAAAAGTATATTTTACATAACTATTAACAAAAAATATGAGAAAAACGTCTACAATGTAGTTATTTAAATAATTAAATAAAAGATGAGAATTTAAATAAATTTTAAAATGAATGTAATTATTTGGTATAGTTATTTGAATATTTAAAGTATAATGTATTCTTGCGAAGTTAAGTATTTCATGTTGCCAGCATTTGTTCTAAGATAAAATTCACCTCTATCACATGTCTCTATTATTAATGTTTATTGGCTTAAGCAGACAAATTGACAAAGAAAATTATATGCTTGTTAATCAGCAATTCTACTATTTTTAAAATGTTTAAAGTAGATACCTTAAGAAATTTAATAAACACCCAGAACCGGAAATACAAAATCTAAGTTTTCATCACACAAATGTCTTCACGGCTGGTCGGTGGAGTTAAGTGCGTATGGTAGCCCCTCAATTAATGAAGCAGTCCACATTTCCCTTTTCTTTAAATTTATGGGGATTATGTATGTTTGTTGTTTGTAGGTACAAATTAATCATGTAATAAGATATCTGCAGCAATAATAATATTAATAATGCAAGTGTAATTGAACCACATACTAAGTTATTTGGTCTTTCAGTCTTAGCTGTATAATATTGTCATCTCTAATCTCTAAAATGCTGCTTTTCACCTATGATGTGCAGTACTAGTGAAGCTATTTAATTTATATTATTATATAAATTAAATTTATATTTTGACAGATAACACTTTAAGTAATGTATCTCACGAAAATATGCAGACATCAGTTATAGTAAACATGTTCATATTATTAATTATAAATACTATAGTTTATGAATGAACAAAAATTGTACAAAAAATTCTAAGGGAATCACAAACAATACTATTGTAATGAAACAATCATAAAATACGGTCTAAAGCAATGAAATTCATGATATCTATTTCATGTTGTTAATTTTCCACTTTGATCACAGGCATCACCAGAAGAAATCAACAGTGCCTATCGTCGTTTTTCTAGAATATTTCATCCAGACAAGCATAGCACTGATCCAAATAAACAGAAATGGGCTGAACAAATATTTAACAAAGTCAAAGAAGCATATGAGGTGCTTTCTGATTCACACAAAAGAGCCATTTATGATACTCTAGGTAAAAAACACAATAATTACTCTAATTAAGTATATTTTTTTGTTGATAACCAAAGACAATATTTTAACTTTTTCAACTAGTATGTTTTTTGTTGGAATTACCTTAAAACCAATTTGAATGAGTTTTTTTATTTGTGCATTTTACATATGGCTTGCAGTTGTTTGCAGTTTTTTTTAATTTGATAAAAATTTACTATTCAGTATAAAGTATATTTTTTGACAGTTTTATGGTACTCTTAGTATTTCTACAGTAATTGATTAGTTGGCTTTTCTAGTTAATCTGCTAAAAGTATTGTTTTAAACTAATACTTAGAGAGATATATTAAAATAATAAAAAGAGTGGTGCTGATTTCTTTAATAATTAGGATGTATTGGTTTTGGTACTACTTAAAAGTTATAAATTGCAGGAAAACGTGGACTTGAAGTGGACGGCTGGGAAGTAATATTCCGTACACGCACACCTAGAGAGATAAGAGACGAATATGAAAGGTAAAGGTATATGATAATTCATAGTAATAAAATGCTTTATGATTATGAAATTGCTCGATTTCCACATATACTTTATTTTTTTTGTCTGTTGATCCCTGTCTCCAAAGTGTAAAGGTTAACTGATTTTCTGATAAGAAATGAGCACTTATGAACCTGCAATTAACACAGACTGTGGTTGTTTGATAGACTTGCGAGTGTTTCGATGGCTGAGGGGTTAGGGAATATGCCTAACTCCGCCAACAAACTCCCAGGCTTGATGAACGTGGATTGTTAATTTTATGCTGCATAGATACCAGTTCAATACTGTACTATTAAAAATTTAAGGAATGCTAGTTAACACTTATTGACGTCCCTTACTGTTGCTATAATATTATATGAAGTCACATATTTGTTTCAAAAACGTCAAGTCAAAAAAAATCGTTGCTCGAGATTGGATATGTGCCCGGTTGGCGATAGGCTTGCCACCTATCACATTTTGGGACATTGTGTCTTCGGCTAGTCGTGGGTGCCCTGGTTGTGCCTCTGCCTACTTCTTTGGGGATATGGGCGTGAAGATACTTACATATTTGTTTAGATACTGATTAAAAGATAATTTATATATCTAAGTGCCGCTGTTAGTGTCTTTGCCTACCTCACATTATACAAGCATATAATTTGTTTACTTTGGGATTTGATTAAATTTGTGTAATTTGTCTTACCACCCATAAATTAATTTCAGTGTTTACCTAATAGTGCTTTTTACTAAAAACAGAATGTATATATTGGATTACAAATAGAATACTGTACTCTAATAATTACACCTAGAATTTATTATTGCTATATTTTAAAATCTGCTATAAATTATGTTAATTTATTTTCAGTTGCCTTTCTCATAACTGTTTTACTTGTAATATGATTTAGGTGTTAAACTTTTACAAACTGAATATTTAGTCATTTTTTTTAATTTACTCTCATTTTACATTTTTTAGGTTAAAACGTGAGAGAGAAGAAAGAAGATTGCAACAGAGTGCAAACCCAAGGGGAACCATAACATTATCTATTAATGCTACGGATATGTTTACTAAGTATTATGATGAATATGAAATATTGTGAGTATACACGGATTATGTTATTATGTACTTATTGTAATGTGTTATATACACTTATACAACTCACAAATTTTAAGGATAGCAAATTTTTACTTAGGACTTTTTATAACCCTTTGTCTGAAGCCGAAACCCTTTGAATTTGGGCTACTGTGGATTTAAGTCATGTAGTGTCATTTTCCGTAACTTTTTACTGATTCCGTCAATAGTTCCATCGCCTAGCTATTCTGTTACATGTGCCTAATACTATTAGATGAGTTCATCGTTGCATATAAATTACACAATGCTACTTTCTTCAAGAAATTGAAAAATTTATTCAAAGTTCAGAATAAGAGCTAAAATTATTAAGATATTTTATAAGCAATATTAATCAAATTTCAGAAAAAGTGCTAAAACTATTAAGATATTTTATAAGTAAAATTGGTTCCAAGCTCAGAAAAAGTCCTAAAATTATTAAGATTTTTTTTAAGATAAACTTATTCAAAGCTCAGAAAAAGTGCTAAAATTATTAAGATATTTTCAAACTTTAAATAGTATGAACAATGGTGGTAATGTTATTCCGCACTTAACAAACTGTTTTATCACTATTTTCGATTAGCTATAGTAATAGAATGGGAAAAAACATGTTTAGTGCTGTTAGATTAGTTTGCACATGGATATATCTACAGACTTTTATCTACTCATCGGAAAAGGTTTATTGAAAATATCACGAGTTGTCATGTCCAGATTAATCTGAGATGACTAAAATATTCTGTTTATTTTCTTTCTGTTTCATTAAATAAATATAGCATACACTTAACATAAATTTAGTTAGTGCTCTGCATAATTTCACTACAGTCTTCAATTAAAAAAAAGTATTATGTATTGAATATTCATTTTTAATTTTTTTCAGAGAGGATACTACAATTATTCCTAGTATTGAGGTGTCTG
This sequence comes from Calephelis virginiensis, assembly GCA_002245475.1. Lineage (NCBI taxonomy): Eukaryota > Metazoa > Arthropoda > Insecta > Lepidoptera > Riodinidae > Calephelis > Calephelis virginiensis. The sequence goes on from NJDC01003695.1 coordinate 184,205, forward strand.
GCATGACTATACACCAGTCCATTGACGCTCCCGTCACATTACGGAATACTGTTACTTTGTCTGGGAATATATCTACTCAGAATGGCATTGGTGAGTCTGACTCTCTATAAAATTGAGGTGTCCGTTTTCGATTTCCAAATTACTCAAACAAATGTCTGGAGGGATAGAGAGAAAGGGAGAGCGAGATCGAATGCGTCGAATCCTATACTCGGCCAGCCCCTTTTTTTTTGCCTGAGCGCTATGCACTATAGCAAAATTGTATTGAGGGTATTTCGTGACGCTCGCCTAGCCCCCTTAGCCCGCGTACAGGAACTTCGTTCCAAAAATTGTCAATTCGCGACATGGTTCCTGATGAAATAGGTGTAAGCGGTTTTTGCAGATTTACTAAATTATGTTTTTTGTTGTATTAGATGTTGTTAGGAGAAGATTCTTATCTATACTCTATACTAATATTATAAAAAGGAAATGCTCAATTTTTTGTTTTTTTGTTTGAAATGAAGGTCCGAAGCTACTGGATCAATTTCAAAAATTCTTTCACTCTTAGAATGCTACATTATCCCTGAGTGACATAGGCTTTGTTTCATCAAAATCGGTGCAGGAAAAGCCAAGAAACTGCTTGTTAAAAAAAAAACGGGAAAATGGAAAAAAATGAGCTTGAATCTACACAAACTGTTAGTAGCTGTCAATGTTAAGCGATAAAAAGTTCGCCTGGTCGACTAGTTGAATGTAACTCAAAAACTATTGTATTATTAAATGTAACTTAAAAATTGTTAGTTGGAAACATCTAAGTACATTAAATGAATAAATAAATTTCACTGGACAAGTTACACAAATTGAATCTAAACCCAAAGTAAGCAAATTATATGCTTGTGTCGATACTTATACATAGTACATTTAATAATACTTCAATAGATACCAGAATAAATTTAATAAACACCCAGACCCGGAAATGTTAATCACACAAATGCCAGCCCCCGTCGGGAATCGAACCAGAGCCTCGCGGTGGATCAGTGTAGTAGTTAGGCGTGTACGCTAGCCACTCGACCAACGAGGTGGTCTAGTAATTTATGTTCTTAGATGACATAGTTATGAAATTGACTTGGTGCTTTGCAGTTTTACTGTGCCTAAATTACTGAAGTTTATAATTTTAATAATACACTTATTTTGTTGTAATTGTTTTTTTTTCTAGGCACAGGATCAGTGAACATATCTAACCGACATCTGAGTTCGGAAAGAGGTTGGACAGAGTTTGAATGTGGAATTGGAAATGGACCCGTGTTGGGATTTAAAATATTTCGTACCGTATCCCGACTGATGTTCGTCAATTGTGGTACTGGACTGCAGTTCACTCAAAGAGGCATCATACCCACCTTTGTTTCAAGTACGTTTATGTTCATGTTGTGTTATACATACTATTCAATTAAAGGACGCAATAAAATCACTTTTTGTTATGTACGCAATCAAAAAAACAGGAATGTTAGTCTAGCGGTCACAGTATAATAGAACAAGTTAGTAAATTGCTGTGCAGTAGCTGCCCCTGATTGATACCTCCTGCTGTCACCATTTTTGTGCTCGATGTTCATGTTTTATATCGTGGTAGAGGGTAAGGTAGCTGGACGGCTTGCGCATGTGGCCTATCATAGCGACTTTTCACTTATATCTATAATGTTAATTGGCAACTCTTATCTTTTTTTTTATGTTATAGGAAGGCAAACAAGCAGACGGATTTCCTGATGGTAAGAAATTTCCGCTGCCTCGAGACACCAAAGGTGGTAATTGTGCGTTGCCAACCTGAGGCCGGGATGTTAGGCATCGAGCAAAAGTGAGTTTACCGGCTTCCTTACCCTCCGAACCGGAACACGTCATGACGTTATGGCGGTAGGAATAGGAATAGAATAGAATAGTATAATAAATAGTAGGAATAGAATCATCAGCCCAACTTAATTATTACTACATATGATTTCTTGTTCTTCTATTTTAGATCATTACTTTTACTATTGAAACAATGTAAGACTCTTCTTCGCTTTTTCTTTCAATTTCTAAAATGACACCGTCTGATTAATTAATCTTTACATATCAATTATTTTTGTATAGTTTAATAGTTATTTCTGCATAATTAATTATTCGTGTATAATTTAGTTATTCTTGCATAATTAGTTATTCTTGTATAATTAGTTATTCTTGTATAATAAGTTATGCTTGTATAATTAGTTATTCTTGTGTAATTAGTTATTCTTGTGTGATTAAAGGTTGATACTAATTTTAGCAATGGCACTTCAACTGGATGCACATTCGGTAGGCTATCTAACCTATAGAGCTGGGGGTCAAAGCGGTTCTTCAATGACATCTACGTATGTGCGGGATTCTGAGAAGTATCATCTTAGCACCGCTTTGCAAATTGGAAATCCGCATTCGTTTATATCACTAAATGTCATGAGGAAACTTCCCATGTACGATATGAAACTGCGTTTAGCTTTCAAGTAAGTATTAAATATTTAACTTCACTTTATAGTCTAAAACAAAATCGCTTTCTGCTGTCTGTCCCTATGTATGCTTAGATCTTTAAAACTACGCAATGAGTTTTGATGTGACTTATTATATGGAGTGATTCAAAAGGAAAGTTTATATGTATAATAACATAGAATTGTATACACCCGTGCGAAGCTGGGACAGACTGCTAGTTTTAATGTTTAACGCTTCTGTGTCTGTGTCTGATGCCTAAGTCCTAAAGAGCTGGACCAATTTGTTTGAAATGTGATGTTTATATTCACAATTGGCGAAGGTAATATGTTTCTCACTGCTGTCGATATGTTTCCAAGTTATGAAGTTCGCCGGCATAGCTAGTCTATTCGTCTATACAAATTAATAAAATCGGAGTGTCTGTAATGTTAAAATAATGACTTCACACTACCTGCATGAAAATGTATACCTATTATGTACCGTACATATACCAAAAAGGATTTTTTGGTGTACTTTGAGTAATTTTTTATCATAATAGATCCTGGTTATCCCTATTTTGCCAAAATAATTTAAACCTCAGGCCCTGTAAAGATTATTAATAATATAAAAAAAGTATATACACGCCCCTATCCTGGAATAGGTAGGCAGTAGTACAACCACGATCAAGCAAAGGAACTTAGTCCCACAATGTGATAGGTGGTAAACCTATCGCCTACCAGGCACTTATCCAATCCCGGCCAATGTTATCTTTTTAGAAAATTGTATAACACATTTTTAGGTTTTCCGACTGTCAATGTCAACATGGCATCACTGTACCACAGGAGCAATCATGGCGATTATTAAATCAATTCTAGTTACATTGAAGTAACATTAGTTGCAATATTTTTAAAAGTCCATTTGCCCTATATTCTATACTAGCTGCTCCGGCGAACATCATTCCATACGTTCAGTCTGTGTGGGAAAAAATAAAATGTTGTTTTTCCTTTCCTCACAGTCGAACGGGATAAAAAGTCCTATGTCCGTCTCCTAAGCACCTAAGCAGGTAGCTTCAATGTTCAGCCAAATCGGTTAAGCCGTTCTTGAGTTATAAATTGTGTAACAAACACGACTTTCTTTATGTATATAGACTAGATGACCCGGCAGACGTTGTTTTGCTATTTTTTAATGTGATTTTATTAAAATTGGGATGAGTCACCCTTATTACCTTATGAAAAATAGACAGTAGCCGATTTCAGACCTACTGAAAATGCAATATGTAATATGTTTCGTAGGAGTACGGCAACTAACATTCTGACACTAGACTTTTATTTATAAGATTAAGTTTATAAAAAAAGAATATAGTATAATAAATATTCCTGGACAAATCACACTAATTGAATCTAACCCCAAAGTAAGCAAATTATATCCTTGTGTTATTGGTGTTAGTGAGCTATACTAATACACAGAAAGGACCTAAATAGATACCAGAATAAATTTAATAAATACCCAGACCCGGAAAGGCAGACATCTAAATGGTTATCACATAAATACCTACCTGCCTCCGTCGGAAATCAAACCCGATCCTCGCGATTGGTCGGTGTAGTTAGGCGTGTACGCTAGCCAACGAGACGGTATTATAATTATCAGCATACACTTAGTACCTACACGATAACTTTGTTGTAAACACTGTAACAATCAATTTTTGTTTTCTATTTAGTAGACTAAGCATGTTTTAATGTCGCAATTAACAGCTGTAAGTTTGATTGCAAACGCCGGAAGCGCTAGCTCTTGCGAAGGTCATGTACTTAATTTTTTTTTATTTTAAGCGTAATTTTTATATTTTATGATGTTTATGAACTTATTAAATATTTTTCAAGTACCAATATGGATGACGTAATATTTTTTTTTATAATAATAATTATCATATGATCAAACACATTTTTTTTATCTAATTCATTGAATGTTAAAAAAATTTTGGTCGTTTGCCTTCCAAACCCGTGTACAAAAGACATAATATTCCACAACTTACGGCCTCCCTCAGAGACACCAATTACCATTTACTTTAATGTATTAAGTCACAATTTTCTATAGGAAATAAACTTAATGACCGATTAAAAGATAATTGACGTTTCTGAGTGCAGCTGTAAGACATTGTTTAAACTAGAGTTGTTGAAGTTTTGGGAGGATGTGTTACGGGGTACAGTGCTATCAACTTATCCTTTTCGTAAACAACGCTTACGCGACTTTAAACAACGTCGCTAGTGTGACGTTTAGGATTTCTAATTGAAATTTCACCTATATTTTTTTGTGATATTGGAAGGCAAACAAGCAGACGGATTTCCTGATGGTAAGAAATTCAAGCCACCTAAAGACACCAAAGGTGCGTTGTCAACCTGTGGCTGGGATGTTAGGCCTCGAGCAAAAGTAAGCATACTGGATACCTTATTCTCCCAACCGGAACACGTCAACGGCAAGCACTGACGTTATGGCGACAGGAATAGATAAGGCGGTGGCACCAATCCGAGCGGGTCGCTGCGAAACTTTACCACCTATTCAGATGTCACGGTGTGAGTGAGCTTGGCAGGCCATGCCGCTCGCCTTTTACGAGCTGCCTGGCAGGAAGGCAGATGGTCTATTCTGCAAAGGAGCCCGGATCAACACTGGGAAAAATAGTGGTAGTAATTATAAAAATGTAGTTGTGGGATTTTCATTTTCGTTACTCACACTTCAGAAACTGGAATTCTGCATTTTTATGTAATTTTATTTAATTACTAGAAATTGCCCAAAGAACTATGTCACTGCGAATTATTATTTCCTGTAAGTAATGTAATAAGACATATTTTGTTATGTTTATTTGTAACTTTTTTTTTCATTGCCAGCGATATTCAATTATGCTATAGAAATGTTTTCATTGTATGAAAGTGCGAAAAACAAAAAATATATATGGACGATTTTTTTTACAATGAATGCTCTATTTCAGGCAATATCTAGATATGTGTCAAATTTCATCTGCATCAGTCCAGTCGGTCTAAAGCATGTCTAAAGTGATTACATTATACAAACATATATATGGATATTTTATAGTTTAGATACACCTTAAGTTTCGCTTATAAAATATCATCGTATGATAAAGTTGTTAAAGATTCCTTATATTATGGCAATTTGTTTTTGCTATGGCTTGTGTATTATATGACAATATTTCTGTTGTAACGAATGAAAGTTAAGTTTTTTTTATGCAAAATAAGAGATTGTATATTGTATATTATATTATTATTAATAAGCTTTTATATATTAAAATGCTATAAACGATGCCTTAAAATTCGAACAGTCAACTCAAAAAATCAAAATTAAAAACCGTTTACTTCGCCTTAACATATATAATTCTTCTGCTTGTATGTTTGTCACCTTCCAAACTCACCAACTTCTAAACGATTGGACATATTTGGTTTAAATTTTGTTTGTATTATGTCAATAGCTACTTGAATGGTTTGGAAACAATTGAATCGGGTATCTGGCGATGCAGGTACATCCACAATTAAAATATATTGGCTTTACCTATTCCTGCCTCCATAACGCCATGACGTGTTCCGGTTCGAAGGGTAAGGTAGTAAAGTAGGTAATAAATTTTAATATCTTGTTGATAAGAACGCCATCTTCATTTCTCAAGACCAACTACTTTGTTTCCAAACTTTTTAGTGCGCCATCTGTGATCTTTTATCGTTATCATCAATATATAAATTTGTTTTTGTGTGTCAAATGCATGGAGTGTAGATAATGTTTTATTTATTGATTTAATGTACTTCATAAGCATTATTATTAAAAAATATTAGCGTTCTGCACTTCTACACATAAACTATAAGTGTGCCAAATTTTATGCTCTTGCGTCCGCGCAATTTTCGTAAAAATGGGTCCAAAGTAGTAGGGAGTTTCAATGACTGTTTAAAACACAGAGGCGACTAGAAACCTAAAAGTTGGATATTGTCAATAGCAAACTAAAAGGCTTCATGTGTATGCTGTAGGCAAGCCGCGTGCGAATGTTATTGTTTCCAATAGTTCCTTTAGTTATTGTAAATCTTAATGATAGCTAAAAGTAACTTTTGTTTGCCTTCCAATACCATTAAAAGAAATCCTAACAATGACGTTGTTAGAGTTTAACTCTACAAGAGGCAAGCGATTGATTTGCTTTCCCTTATTTAATATAAAGTATATGTTAAAGGGCTGTATACGTGAATATTGCTAAATAAATGTTGATTCAAAAATGTGAAGTAAAAATATGCAAAAATACCACTTAAACAAAAATAACTCTAAAATAAAAGGAATAAGCTTAACAAAACTAGAAATGGTTTTCTTAATAAGTAGTGACAAAAGCAAGACTGGTTTTGATTGGTTTTGTTCTTGTCTATTCTTGGTGTCGAATTTTGCTTGTCACTAATAAGTTGCAACCAGAGCATTCACGTCTAGCAGAAAATAATAAGTCCCACAATGTGACATTTGGCAAACCTATCGCTAAGCAACTATTTTTCCTATCCCGGGTAATGCGTATTTTTTAAAAAGAACTGTAATTTTTTGCCTGACCGGGAAATCGATGCTGGGACAAAATTAATAAGCTATATTCAATTGTTGCTTAGTGATGATAGGTTGGTTTCCATTGTTTCAGAGTAGGTACCTTCGGAGCCATAGCGGAGTATGGAGCAGAGAAAAAGGTTTCACAGAGTAGCAGTGTGTCTGCAGCTGTTATGCTTGGGATACCTAGTGGAGTCATGCTTAAACTTAAGTAAGTAATTGTTTCTTCGTCTACGCCTTCGTGACTGAAGTGCTGAACAGAATTTGATGAAATTTCATTGAATTTGATAAAATTAAAACGAAAACGGTGATGGGAATATTTTTTTGTATAATGGTTTGTATCAATTAGTATAAAAAAGTCATACATAAATGTGGAGGAAGTTAGGAAGGTTTGTAACGATCGTGACACTTGGTCCTCGTTGCTCTGCTTACTTAGCAAGTGACTTGGCGTGAAATTAAACAAGCTCCTAATTGTAAGAGAATATTGTCGCCTACGACACCATAAATGTTATTGGCTTGTCGGTATTGCATAGCCGGGATCCTAGGACACGTATTCAAAGATATCGGCTACCACATTTGCCTGCAAGGTATACGACAATGGCGATTACGAACGGTATAGTAGAATGAATAGAGAAGGCGCCTCAGTATTAGATAGTGGTAGTAAACTTGAAGTGTTGAAAGTTTGAAATATAGTACGAGTTGTTAAAAAAAATGTCTGGAATGATACGAATAGTCGTTTGATCCGTTCGTTTGTCCTGTTTGGTACTACTAACAAGGCAACCACTAACCTAACCGTCAAATTTTTAATGCTTTCTTTGGTTACTGCCGCTATCAGTGTGGTGCTAACCTTTTAGTCTATTAAAGTAAATTAAATTTTTGGGTATAGGATGTAGAAAAAAAGTGAGACTTATGAGGTAGGTTACTTGTCTTTTTGGGTTGGTGGAGGAAGTTAGGAGATGTAGATCCATGTTAGTTGTATGTGTTGCCATAACGTCAGTGCTTGCCATCACTGTTCCGGTTTTAGGGACAAGTGTCATATGATTTTACGAATGAGGGTTAACATTTTTTTTATGACACTGGAAGGCAAACAAGCAGACGGATTTCCTGATTGTAAGAAGTTCACGCCACCTAGAGACACCAAAGGTGGTAATGGTGCGTCGCCAACCTGCCGGGGTGCTAGGCCTCCAGCAGAAGTGAGTTTACTGGCTACCTTACCCTCTGAAGGAAAGAATAGGTAAGGCAGTGGTACCAATCCGGGCGAGTCATTGCGAAATTCTACCACCTAGTAACATCACTTCAGGTTGGCAAAGCATAGTCTAATACAGTTTTTTTTCTTTGGTCTATAAGCTAGGTTGATTTCTTATTAAATGTACTTTGAAATTATTTAAAGAGCCGTGGCCTATGGACACCATAGATTTTATAAGTTTGTCGCTGTCCTGTGGTCGTGATGTTAACGCCTATTTTGCAAGTCTACCGGCAACCCTACCTTCCCGACCGCAACATGACAGAGTGACTGGCGGTACAAATAGGTAAGGCGGTAGATAGTTTCTATACTTCTTATCGTCGGTGCTTGGTGGAATTCCATTCTTGAAACAATTTATTCACAACACTTGTACTTTCCACAATGTATTTTTTATTTTTATAGTTTAGCCAACCTGTTTCGCTATACAAGCATCATCAGGGCTATATAACATTGTTATGTAAAATAACAGCCCTGAGCTAAACTATAAAAATAAAAAATACATTGTGAAAGTACAAGTACATGAGCATCAGGGCTGTTATGTTATATAGCCCATTTGATGCTTGTATAGCGAAACTGGTTGGGTAAACTATAAAAATAAAAAATATGTATGGTGGAAAGTACAAGTGTTGTGAATAAATTGTTTCAAGGCGGTAGATCCCTATTCGGGCAAGTTGCTGCATAGCACTGTACGGCCAGTGGTGTTTTTGGCAAAGACTTATTCAATCTAAGCTCGCCTTTTACGAGACTCTCGGCAGAGAGGCAGATGGTCAGACACATCAGACCCGGACCAACATGGGGAAAATTAATATTGTGAGGCCAACTATTATCTATTTGAATATTTAAGCCATAGACAATTAAATTATCTTAGTTATGCATTTGAATATAATATAAATTAGTACATAAAAAGCAGATATGAAATGAACCCGGGGAGACCTAGGTTGACATTCCACGATCAAATCGCTCGGGTGTTATCTGAAGGTGGTGTAAAGAGTCTCCGGAACCGGAGTGTAAAGTTTCATACAAACAGTGTATGAAAAGGATAACGAATGAAAGGATAATGCAGGTCTGCCAGGATCGCGAGTTTGGCACTCGATACTCTCTGCCTACTTATGATATGTATGTATGTATGTAATATTTAAAATTTTTCTATTAAGTGGAGTTAAACTTATACTAATTTAAATTACAGATGGTCATGCACATCACAAACTATTGTAGTTCCAATACATTTGTGTGAAGAAGTCATTCCGTCTCCTGTGTTTTATGCGACGGTGGTCCCTGTGGTGTCCTGGCTAGTATTAAAGAAGTTGATCCTAGACCCTATCGCCAGAGAGCGCCAGGAGAGGGAGAGACAACGCTCTATGGAGGCTAATTTTGAAAGGTATTGTATTTGTACCGACTTTTAAACAGGCTGTCAATTCTTCTGTATGTTTGTTATGCGATAACTCGGCCAATAACGACCAGATTTTGATGGTTATTTTTTTTGGAAAGAAAGGTCGTGATTCCAATGTGATCCCATGTATTTTAATGATAATAAATAAACAAATAATTTTGAACAAATTACACAAATTGAATCTTGTAGTAATAAATGCTTGTGTTATGGTTGTTAGTTAACGATACTGTTACACAGAAATACGTAAATATATACCAGTACAGATTTATTGAACACACCCAGACCCAGAAAAATCTGCTTTACTGGGTCTAAAAGTTTATCGCACAAATGCCTGCACCATTGGAAATCAAACCCGGGCCTCGCAGTTGTGACGCTAATACGCTAGTCCCTTGATCAACGACGCGGTCATATAAATCGTACTAGCTGTTCGCCCGCGACTTATTCAGAGTTCTAGTATACTAGATACAATTTCCATATAAACTTTTATCCCCTATGATAGTACTTGGGGGTCGATTTTTGAAAAAAAATACGTTTATCTCCTTGTCTATGTTTGAACATGGACCTTGACCTGCATGTGTATCAAATTGCATCAAAATCGGTTCAGCGGTTTAACCGCGAGGGAGCAACATACAGATAAACTTTCGAATTTATAATATTAGTATGGATTCAATATTATAATATTAAACCATAGTGGTTATTAACAATGCCTTTACATAATAAGTAAATGAATTGTGAATGTTTTAGAAATAAACAAATATTAAAATATAGTTAGTGGTTTTAAGATAAATATGACACCTGGCAATTTTCGAAAAAACATTGATCTCTGAAAAAAGAAGAAATGGTGACAAGAAAAAAGAGAAATACTACCGACTACCTTTAATATATTTATAAAAATAAATGAATTAAATATCTCCGGATGAATGACACAAATTGATCTTATCCCAAAGTAAGCAAATTATATGCTTGTTATGTGTTATATGTGTTAGGCATCAATACTTTAATAGATGCCAGAATAAATTTAATAAATACTCAGAGCCGGAAGTACAGTCATCTAGGAGCATCACTCTAATGCCTGGTCCCTATTGGTAAACGAACACGAGCTTCGCGTTTGCTCAATGGAGCTATGCATGTACTCTAACTCCTCAGCCAACGAAGCAGTCCATATGGATTTGTATGTATTAGTATCTCCGGATTGTAAAAAAATCTATATTGTTTGCCCTTTAAATTAGATTCAAGTATATAATTTCACTATCGATCGCCTCTGTGTTCTAGTGGCCCAGGTTATGGACTTGACTGCATGAGGTCCCGGGTTCGATTCCCGGGTCGGTCAACAGAAAGACAATTTGGTTTTCCCAATTTTCTATTTAAAAAAAAGATTGCCCAGGATTGGATTGTGTCCGGCTGGCGATAGGCTTGCTACCTATCACATTGTGAGAATTAGTGGCTTAGGCTAGTCGTGGATGCCCTGGTTGTGCCTTTGCCTGCCTATTCGGGGATATGGGCGTGGAGATGATTGTTTTTAAATTTTATTAATTTTGGAGTTAGATTCATTCATGTGATATGGCCCCATATATAGCTTCAATATAAAATGAGTAAAAAAATTTCTTCATTAGTGATACATGGGTTTCAGGTTACAAGAAATGCAAAGACAAGCTCGTGCCACCGTGGAGCTAATGAAAGAGACCTATTTAAGGATCAGAAAAGACGAGGAAAAGAAAAAGGGTTTAGTTATCCTAAAAGCGCTGTACGGAAAACTACCTCAAGGTATGAACAGTTTCAAATAAGTTATCAATTATTTTTTAGCAATAAACTTTTATTTGTTAGGGCTATTACAAGCTGCAGACATAAGAAGTACTTATTCAAAATTCAAATAAGCCCAACCACGATGGTATAATGTTAGAAAATGTTGAAATTCCAGTTCCATCATCAGATTTGCTGCATGCCATAATAATTTTGCATTGGCATCTGATTTGCAAATGCCTGCAATATTCAAATTATCGGCTTAACCGGTACGTGACCGCAAAGTAGATTAAATTCTAATTGCAAGAATCCATATATTGCAACTTTTATATAAAAGCTTGTGATAAAAAAAGAAAAGAAATTATATTTTGTTATTTTTTTAAGTTAGTATTAAACAATATATTGATTCACATTTATTAGCATGACCGCCTTGTACTTTCTTACCTCCATAATATCAGTGCTTACCATTCATGTGTTCCAGAAAAAGAGTTATAGGGTTTAGCATATATAGGGTAAGGTGTGGTCGCATCTGATGTCTAGCGGTCCAAGTGTTGGACTTGGCTTCATGTGGTATATGATCCGAATCCCAGGTCGGGCAACAAAAAGAAAATGTGGTTTTTCCAATTTCTACATTGTGAGACAGTAAATCAGCGTGAAGATACTTTAAGGTAAGGTTAGCAGGCATGGTTGATAACCAACTTCGAACATATTTTCTATGGGCGATGTCTTCCTTGCCACTCGGAGATAACATGCTTATCTTCCTTCTTACCAACTGATAAACTGGTAAATTTTTATTCTCCATCCTTCGATGTCACACTAATGCAGGTATCCGATAACCTATGAACCGCTTAGTAGACACATACAATAAAATGTTCAACTTGGTGGATATATTTGGCTGTCGAATCGGTACATACAGAAGATAAATAGTTCACTTATTGTCAAAACCCTAAATTAAATACTTAAAATTAAAAAAAAATCATACAGATGAACATAGAACCTTCTGATTTACATCAGGAAACACAACATTTAAAGTCATTTTTTTTTAATTTTTATTATATTAAAATTTCACACTGTTATATGTATTCCTTAAATTAAGATAAACTAGCATAATATACATCCACACATACGCCAACAGATGCATACACACGCAAATACGAACATACACAAAGTTACTTGCCCTGACTAATTTTACAGAGGGAGATTAATAGCGTATTTTTATAAACATAATTTACCACTTAAGGTATAAATCTGTAAGTTTAGTTCCCTTGACACTGTGTAAATGTTTACATATAAATGTTATTGGTACCGCGTCCATAACATATAAAAAGTTAAGCTGTAACCAACATGTTGAGTTTATAATAAGTAACGATATGTAACTCTAGGTACTTATATAATAAGCGACATTGGAAATTTGTTTATGGTTCTAAAAAAATAAATTAAAAATTTAAAAAAAATTGATAAATAAAATAAGTGCTAAATAAAAAAAAAGTGCTAGACAGCAACTCTTTAACATGGTGATCCTGACTAGATGGTCCATGTTTGTTACACCTGGCAGCAATTGGTACCACCTCCTTACCTATTCCTATCGCCATAACGTTAGTATTCGACATTGCCAAGACTGCGCTGGCAGATAGGGAAGCCGATAGATTTGTAGATGTGGCTTAAGTTCCTGACCACGACATTCCAACACACCAGTAACATTTATGGTTTGTGCACTGCAGTGGTCTCATACCATCAAGAGATCAGCCTCATTTATCTTATGACATTTTCTTTCTATATATTCAGGTTCGTCAAGCCACGACGTAAATGTAGAGCCAACGGGTGATACGGGTGATGCAATTCCATCACCCGAAGCACCGAATCCGTATGGTGAAGTGATCGATGTGACTATACCCCTCCAGTGTCTCACGAAGGATTCTCGGCTGGAGCTCCTGGAAGCGAGCAAGGTGAACTATATTTTTAAGTGAAAGTTTTTCAATGTTAGTAGTAGTTACAGTGCAAGTGGCATTTCAATTTTCCAATAAAAACAAAGAGCTTGAATTGGTCAAGTGGTTGGCAAAAGGTTTTCCACTTATCATGCTGTGAGAGCAAGTTCTTTTAGCTAATTGTGGGTGTATATCGCCTCTGTGGTCTAGCGGTCCAGGTGTTGGACTTGACTTCACCCGGGACGGTTCGACCCGGGGGGGACCCGGGTCGGGGAAAAAAAGAAAATGTGGTTTTTCCAAATTTCTAATTAAAAAATGTTGTTTGGGATTGGACATGTGCCCGGTTGGCGATAGGCTTCCGACCTATTACATTGTGGGACTTAGTGTCTTCGGCTAGTCGTGGGTGCCCTGGTTGTGCCTCTGCCTACTTCTTCGATATGGGCTTGAAGATACATACTTACTTAAAACTCAAAAGTGCAAGTTCAAAATAGTTATATTTGGTTAAAGTTTAGACTTACGTACTTTAAATTATTTTTAATTTAGTAATTTTATAGATTGAGTTCAATGTCTTTCGGTACAGATACAAGATACAGTATATCTGACTATCTCTTAGGAAATACGGGCGTGAATATATGTATTTATATAAGTGCACTGCACTGATAACATAGAACTGTAATCGAGCTCCAAAATTATTAATATGATATACTTAAATTCTTATAAAAAAATGGTGTTTTTTTTTTATTTAAATAATCCAACTTTTTTTTTGCTTTAGTCGGAGTTGCCTGGCTTCTACGACCCTTGTGTTGGTGACGACAAGCATCTTAGTGTCCAATATATGTTCCATAATAACCTCTACTGCTGCACCGTAGCTGACAATAATGCGCTAGTCCTTCCCAGAAACAGTGAGTATCATATTTTCAATATTTATTTCATCACATATGTGGTGTAGCGGTTCCGCGTTGCCGTTGACTACAAGAAGGTCCCGGGTTTGATGCCCGAGCTGGGTAATTCAAAATTTGTTTTTTCCAGTTTCTAATTTGACACTCGATAGTGTCTGACACTCGATAATCTCTGCCTACCTCGTAAGGGATTTGGCGTGAAGATATGTATGTATGTATGTCTAATAGTATCCGCAAGAGGTTTTTTATCACATTGATGGCCTAAGTACCTTTGGCCAATCATGGGTGCCCTGGTTGTACATCTTGCTACCTAGAAAATAGCGATAATAATTACAAAACAACACAAAAATGTTGTGAAAATTTTATTCTCTTTCATTTAAGAAACTGACAGCGGAATGGTTATGATGTTATTATTATCGCTATTTTCTAGGTAAAATTCTCTATAGAAAACACTAATCGTGTCACTAGCGACATAGTTTACTGCATAGATAAGGTGGTCGCACTGTAGAGTATTTGCCCAGAGCCCTTACCATAAGTGTCTACTCGCGACCGTCTCTGTAAATCATTTGTATGAAAACTTCGAACAGTGCCTCTATCGGTAAAAAAGAAAAAGAAAAGAAATAAAAAATATTTATTTGCTGAATATGAGTGTAACAAAGATGTTTCAAAATTATTTAGGCGTTTCTACATATTCTACCAACTTATGGTGTGCAAATATTTTAATAGTTATTAATTAAATTAGTTATTTTAATTATTTACTTACTATTTAAACACTGTTTATTATGCTGATTGACAAACAATTTTTAGAATATAAAATAATTTATCCCTATCTAC
>NJDC01003695.1:199783-210929 GCA_002245475.1 Calephelis virginiensis
CCAAAAGTGTCATAGATTTCGACACGCAACTTGCCGAATGTAATCTATACCAACTCATGGCAAAGGCTCGGATGAACGAAAACAATGGGAACTATTATGCAATTCGTCAAATTTTGCCAGATACACGATTTTTTCCGTAAAAGCACGGTATTTTGGAAAAGATGGTGCACTGTAACGAATAGCTACCGTGTTACTTTTTTTAATATTTTGAACTAAAATTAACGGTAAAGGTACAGTCCCCGGCACATAAGTTGGCAAAAGTCGTTAGATGCGCAGAAGCAATTATTTAGGTCTCTTCGGTGGTCAAGCGGGACAATTGATGGCCGTTACCGTAGAATAATGATCAGTAATAAAAGTGATCACTTTTTTGTTCCACTAAGTATACGATGTGCCAACTTAGCCCTACTACGTCAAAACCTTGCCAAGTTATGTGCCGGATACTGTACAATTTGACCACCTCATTAGTCACACTGGGACACATTGGACACTGGTTCATTGGCTTAAGATTATAGGTTTATGACAACGATGCAACTGTAGCAACTACGGACGACCATTTGTTGTGATCGTCTAAGCCAGGGCTTCCCAAACTTATCTGCACTGTGACACCCTCAGGTCGTGCTATTTTTTAACGACGCCCTGAAAAATATTGTTTTCGCCACTGAAGGATGGGGGGCTTCTCCGGATCAAATACTTACCATAAAGCACAAGCACTATTTTTATGAGTCCTCTTAACCCAGCCCGCATCCCGTGGACCAGAAAAAGTTACCAGTTATAATAAGTACAAGTCTAGTAACTGGTTCATAGACTCGAATAATTGACTTGGTAGCATTCTCACGCGACTCACCTGGGACAGCGCTACAGCGCCCCAGGGCGTCGCGACGCACAGTTTGGCAAGCCCTGGTCTAAGCTAAAATGACGTTGCCTACCATCGCATTTACGCATGTACGACTATAGGATGTAAGCAATACAATAAAGAAAAAAATCAAATCTCGATGTTGTAACGAAATAAGAGTCGTTTTTTTACTGTCTATTTTTTTTAATTGCCTCATTTTTTATTTTTTTATTTCAGATCATCGAATAAAAAATAGATCCTGAAAGTTAAAGATGAAGCGTACGCACAAGCTTCCTATAAAAGCCAGCACTCGTCGGGGCGTGAACTGTGTTAGTTAAACTTAATCAGTTTATACCGGATGTAACCATAGCGGAAATTGAATGCTACGATTGAATGTTGTATGTATAAATGTGTATGGCATCCGGAAATTACGTCACAGGTTTTAATTTGCCGGGTCCGCCAAAGACTGATAGATTTTATAATTTCCACCGTCGGAACTTGGTGGATTTCCATTAATTATGTGGAAGAGTAAAACTGTTTCAAAAAAGTAGATGACGAAGTTTGCATTTTTATTTGCTAAATAGGAAATTTAAAGTATTTATGAATCAACTTACAAATGATACTAAAACGTCACTTTAGCACAGCGGTCGGCAACCTTTTCGCAGGCAAGGGCCACAAAGCGGCAAAATAAACTAAAGGTTATATTGACCCTAGACGCCAAATATACCTACGTATAATTGGTCACATCCCATACAAAAAATGAAAATGGGCGCAAGGAAGCGCGTTCTTAAGGCTTTATTGTGATATTTATAACTTATTTACAAAACATTAACGGGCCGCAAGTAATACGTCGGCGGGCCGCAAATGGCCCGCGAGCCGCGGGTTGCCGACCGTTGCTTTAGAGTAAAAGATTTATCAAACTCCATTTTACAAGGACTTAAACTTCTTTTTGTCTAGTTATGTTGAGTTTTGACTAGTTTTAGCTTTACAAGTTTTTTTTTAACTTTTTACTTAACCTGTATGTTTGTTTGTGTTGTCTCAATCGATAGAGCTGGTTTTGGGCATAAACACTTAAGTTTTATGACAGTGAAATGTTATAATGGAGCTGGTATCATGATGGAGGTGGAAGGTGGGAACCCTAAACTTTCGAATATTAGCCTATCGTGTTTGAGCTCAAGTATACTGCAGGGAATAGTCCTTACAAATATAAAATTATTACAATTTTAAAACAGTTTATCACAAAAATATGTTTCTTGTTACTAACTTATTGTGAAACTTTGTTATAATTTTAAGATTATTTAAATTAAAGACTACAAATTCGATATCTATCAGTAACTCTATATTTACAGTAAAATATTAGCTGTATTTTTCTTTCATAGAAAATAGTTTGGTCATTCAAAATACTACGCTTCTACTGTAGCGAAATACTATAATAGTATACATATTCTGAGCTTAAATCAGGCGCCCCTTCATCGCATTTACGCGTATTTATATTTATTTATAGTATGCACACGATACACATAAAACACTTACGAGTATATTTATAGTATGCACACAATAAAAATAAAAACACTTCTGTAATTGGACATTCAGTTACTTGTTAAATTTCTACGAATTTCGTCGGATTTGTTGTCCAACTAGTTTATTTATCGTCCGAGCGCGAAACAAAGCAGACGTCTTATTCCATATACAATGAAAACATTTTTATTAACAAAAAAGCATTGCGGATATCAACATGTCACAGTTGGCCTAAATATACACTTGGATTATAATTATTGAAAAAAAAAACAAACATATACAGATAAGGTGTTGTTATTACTATTTGCGCTGACAAAACTATATAAACTGTAGTTCTGGGGTGCGTCATTTCAGCTTAGATAATCTCCACTAATATAATATACTGATAACTGGTGGTAAGTGATATACAGCCAATATTAATAACCTATCTACACATC
This sequence comes from Calephelis virginiensis, assembly GCA_002245475.1. Lineage (NCBI taxonomy): Eukaryota > Metazoa > Arthropoda > Insecta > Lepidoptera > Riodinidae > Calephelis > Calephelis virginiensis. The sequence goes on from NJDC01003695.1 coordinate 202,571, forward strand.
GAGATAGATCTTCTAGAACTTTGTTGCTAAGATATATTTTTTAATTGAAAAATGACAGTGGTTGCCTGTTAATTGATCTAAAGTAGCCCCATCTCTTGTCTCAGATAGATTAATAATTTTGGCCTATAGAGATCAAAGATATAGATCAAAGCTAGAAGTAGCTTCATTACTTTTGTACATACATTGAAAACGTCCAAATTTTAATTCTTTGGACTTTCTCTGGCGAGTAGGTACCTAAACAATACACAACATGAAAGAAGTTTATAAGTTCTGCTACGAGTATACTGGTAGCACGTTATAATGGCTGGTTTGACGTTTGTATTACCTCAGCACACAGTTATATTTCGTCTTATCAAAACTTTATAACGAGCCATTATTGCCATAGAAGTTATAAATACAAAAGATTCTAAATTTGAATCGCATTTGCTTATATATTTCTTGATAATTTGACATTCACATCACTATTACAATATGTCATATCGGCCAACATAGCGTGCCGGTAGTATAGAAAGAATATTTATGTTTCAAAAAGTGTAAAGGGGGCCTTAATATAAAATTACGTGACGTAATTTGTGGATCGGCTTATTAAAATTGAGTAGTTTAAACTTAGAAAAAAAAATTAAAGAGGCTATCAATATATTGTACTTCTTCTACGAACAATTTTAAAATTATAATTGTATTTGGTTTCAACCGTCGGCAACTAGTGGAACTCGTTACACAGATTGACAGTCATATGTAAAGTTTTACACATTTTTATTATTGTTTTTGGCCAAATGTTTCACTTTTAAAGCTTCAGGATTGCTAAAATTATAGCTCTTTATATAGGTACATTCCTAGTTAATTAATACAGTACTAATGTTGCTGCTGTAGCTGATTGTTCAAAAACATTTTTTTTGTATGTTTAAAGTTAAAAAATGTTTTGAACCTAACTTCCTTAAATATTATCTGTTCTTATTAAATAATAAGTTTATAAAGTATAATTACCTATGTGGTCTAGTGGTCCGGTCCTGGCGTTGACTACGATACATTCTGGTTCGATTCCCAGGTCGGACAACTCAAAGTGTGTTTTTTAATTGTCTAATAAAATCAACATTGCCGGGGATGTGATAAAATCCCAGTTTTTTTATGTTATAGGAAGGCAAACAAGCAGACGGATTTCCTGATGATAAGAACACCAAAGGTGGTAATGGTGCGTTGCCAACCTGAGGCCGGGATGTTAGGCCTCGAGCAAAAGTAAGTTTACCGGCTACCTTACCCTCCAAACCGGAACACGTCATGACGTTATGGCGGCAGGAATAGGTAAGGCGGTGGTATCAATCCGGGCGAGTCGCTGCCAAACTCTACCACCTAGTCGGATGTCACGGTGTTAGTGATGGTAAGCCCATGCTCGTCCTTTACGAGCTGCCTGGCAAGGAAGGCAGATGGTCTATTCTACAAAGGAGCCCGGACCAACACGGGGAATCAAGGGGAATTTGATTCCCTGTGTTGGCCCGGGAACTACGTATTACGTACGGGATTGACGGGGTTTGACACATAAATCATTGTGGAACTACGTATCTTCGGCTAATTGTGGCTGGTTGTACCCCTACTTACCTTTTTGGGGAGACAGTTATAAGGTATATTGACAACTGTCTCCCTAACTAACGTAACTAAGCCTAACTAACGTAGCTAAGCCTTTGTTGTGCACATATTGTGTATTTTTGTGCCCGGGCTGCTGATTTTCAGGTTTATACTTAAAAGGCCTATGCTTGCCGGCCTTTAATTAACATTTTTAAGAAAAAAAATTAACCTCAGAGAGGAATTAAATAGAACCGTAACCCAATTTTTACAATTTTGAGTACTCGGGATCTTAAATGTTTAGAGTATTTGTCAGCGAGAGCCAAAAGTGTCTAAGTCTAAATGCTGTATCGGGGTGAATTATTATTTCGGTGAAAATGCAGTTGTTTAGTTTTGCCTGTTACCAGCTTATGTGCAGTTGGAGGTACATAGTTCTACTATAATTTGGCAATTATGTATTTTTTTTCATCTTCATACATAAAAGTGAGCCGCGTGGTCAACGAATTACGTTTGACCGGTTGGACCAGTTTTGTTAATTATTTTTCTATTCTGTTAGTTATTGTCAGGTCAGGTGAAGAGAAAAAATATTCTTTAATCCAGCCGTCGGCAACGCGCGGCCCGTCACCGTCTTTGAATGTCTTGAAAATATTATGTTAAAAATATCAAAATAAATTCATAAACGTTCCGCGCTTGACCGTATATTATATGGCGTATAGTGTAGATTCAGCCTTAAGAACGCGTATCTCTCCGCCCATTTTATTTTTTTTCATGGTCGTATTATACGTAGGTATATTTGGCTTCTAGGGTAAACATTACAAGTGTGGGCCACCTTTAGTTCATTTTGCCGACTTGTGGCCCTTGCCTGCCAAAAAGGATGCCGACCGCTGCTTTAATCCATACAAACTGTCAGTAAATCGATAACTACTTTTATATTAGGCGGTTCGAAGTTGGCCAGGTTGGCTAGTTATTCGATAAAACTCAGCAATTAATTCGTTTATCGTTTCCATGGCTTACATAACTCCAACATTATTTCAAGATCTCTTGGTGATCTGATGATTTTTACTACAAATATACATATCTCCACGCTAATTCCCTTAGACCTAGGACCTAGGACCTATACGTCCTCTATGCTAACCTTCCTAGTTTTCTTGACATTTATTACTCTTTTCGTACAGACACGTCGTTTTCGGAGTCTAATCGTAAAATATCTTAGCTATAAACCTTCAGTAAACCTTTGACCGTAACTATGTAGAACAGAGCCCTTAACCTTTATGGAGCAAATTATATGAAAACTCGAACTACTGGTAGATGAGAAAACTAAATTGCAGACCGTAACCAGTAGATATTTCAAATAAATTAAAAATTATAAACTAGCTGTCGCGGCGAACTTCGTACCACCCATTCAGTTTGTATGGGAAAAATTAAAATGTTGTTTATCATAGCTTCCTTGCAGTTTTTCCCTTTTTCTTATTTTTAAACCTTGCCTGGCGAATAATTCAAAACCAAAATTAACCAAGTCGGTTCAACCGTTACTTTAGTTTTTGCGAAACTAACGATCAGCAATTGGTTTATATATCTTAATATATATAAATTACGTGTCACGTTGTTTGTCCGCGATGGACTCCTAAACTACTTAACCGAATTCAATGAAATTTACACACTGTGTGCAGTTTGATCTAACTTAAAAGATAGGATAGCTTACATCTCAATTTATGATCAAAAAATTATCATCCGAGCGAAGCCGGAACAGGCAGCTAGTATATATATATATTAAAAAGAAGGCAGAAGGTTTCACTTCACAGTTCAAGTACATTCAACCGCCATTCCTGTTGAAGAGGTCTTAGGTACATCAGTATTTGACACTAGCTAGTAGGGTGTCGACTGCGTTGCGTGTATTTATCGTGTATTTCTTAATATCAGGAAAATTGTCTTTTTGATTGTCATTCCATACCATGAAAAATGTTAAATGAGTTATAACAACCATGTATGACGTCGCATATTGACAGCGCTATAAGAGCCTTGCATTTGTCGTCTTAAGTTTAAATTTTTTTGACGTATAGTACTACTTTTTAAATTATGCGCTTCGGCTTTACACTTTTTCTCTTTTTACACTTTGTACCTTGATTTTTAAATTGGCGAACCTAATCTAAATGATAAAGTAAATTACTAATTATGTAATAAAAACTCTATATAGATATACATACATTCGTATTTCCGAAGCTCGACGAATATAGCCGAAGCGCATTATTTAAATAGTACTACTATACGTCAGTTTGTGTTAGTCGAGTCTATTAAGCTCAGCGCAATATGAGCCTTTGTTACACGTCTTAAGATTCATGATTGCTTGCATTTTATACGTGAGTAAGTCTTCTGTAAGTCATTTACTCTGGTAAAGGCTCAGAGTTACTCAAACAAGAGTTGGTGTGAACATTTACTTTCTGTAAGAAGTAGAAGCCCTGATTTTTGAAAAATGTTGTATGTACTTAAGTACAAAAGGTAATCGTAAATTATTATTAGCTATTTACAAATTCTCTAGGAATTGTTGATTTACTTTAATATTTGCAATAAGAATTATAGTGTTATCCACTTAAGATGCTAACTCTAAAAGATGCACGTAGAAAATAAAAAATGTACAGTTTCTACTAGAAGTAAACTGTTGATTGTGTTATGGATGTTGTATTTTTTTGTATCTAATTCCTCGTCGGTTTCTTCATTTTGATTGGTGCAAATGAGCGGACTCCCGACTTGTGAATGCCCAGATTGGCTAAGGACCATTTTAACACCAAAATTCTACATTTTAGTGGTAAATATTTATATTCGCAATAATCAAGAGTTCAAATAATAATAGCAATACAATATAAAATTAATATAGAATATTTTCGATTTCATAATATGTATAGGTATATTGCTAAATTAGAATAAAAAATATTTTTGTAGCATATTGAAAGTATTAACACGCTATCGTAGCTAGAACTGCTCAAATTGTAAGAAATATGGTACGCATTCAGTTTTGAGGCTTGCAACATCTTGCTATCAATGAACGAAAATGCATAAAACTATAAAAGCCTTTTAATGATCCCGCTAAAATAGCCCATGGTGGTGGACTAGGTGCACGCGTGTGACCCTGCCACTGTCTAAGTAGGTAATATTTATAAAATATATGAATATTGTTAGGTATTTATACGGGATACTCACGATTTTATTTTATTTTAGTTATACATATTGGTGGTACTAAAGATCAACTAAACGTATTTTTGTGTCTGCTATCTTTTTCCAAAGAAACGGAAACAAAAGAGATGGAAAATTTTCCATGTGTATAATCAGGATAATTTGTGGTGTTTTGATCAAGGTATTACGAAACACAGATTTGTTGTAGGTCACTCAACAGTCGCAAAAGTTAACTAAACAAAGTCAATATACTGTGATAATCATTGTCTAAACTTGAAATTTGCAAAGTCGGTTGCTTATAGGCGACTGGAAACCACTTTCTAATGACAGAAATACAGATTAAATGTCTATAAACGCCGAGTACAAACTAATCCGACAGTACTAAACGTGTTTTGTCTCTCTAATATTTGCATTTAAAGAAGATACAGATAGATAAGAACTTAAAATTATTCATTACGCTGCAGAATTACCACCCCTTATGAAGTATACCTTATGAATATCTATACATGTTAATAATATGCGACGTAAGTTTAAAAAAAATATAATTTTGTAAAAAATATATATTTGAATGTCTCTTCGAAATTTAAGTCTTAATATTTAGAAAGCATATAGTGATTTTGATGTCGATAAAAATAATTAAATTTCATTATAATCTGCATATAGACGTTTCGGTCACAAACTATACTAAGTACATTGTGATTTTCGTCATAATATCAAAGATAGATCTTGTGTTATTTCATATATTTAATTGAATTTAGGTCAAAGCTTCTAAGTGATGTGAAATGTTTAACGTAGGTACTTGTAATTCAACAGTTTAATTTATTTTTGACAGATGCAATAGATAAAAATGCGTAAATACAGAATGAAAAAGACAACAATAAATTGTCAATAAGTTTGACAGCTGTCAAAAATGAAGTAGATGTTTGAACGAGGTGAAATCAAACTACGTACAGTAATAGCAATAAGCCTTAAAGGAAAAAGAAGAGGATAGACGTTTATTTTAACGTTTCCTTTTTAGTTTGATTGCATAATATTTGATTACTTATTGCTGGCATAATCGACGTAATTGATTAGATAGGAATGAAAAAAAATCGTCAGTTGTTCAACTAGCATCGTCAGAGAAGGAAGGTTGCGGTTTCAGTTTATGATGTGAAATTTTGCCTTCCTTGAACTACGACAACATATAACAGTTTCTATTCACATGTTTTAAAAATACGCCCGGTATGCTGTTTAGACTGACAGCTTAAACAATAGGTAACAAATTCTCAAATATTTGAAGTAAAATTAATATATTTGTTGATAAGAAAAGAAAGAGCGGTTTAAACAGAAATATATTTTCTCTAATAATATTTTTTGTAAGGTTTAAATTGACATCTTTGAAGTGACGTTTGTCGGTGTCAAACAGATGTATTATAGACTATACTAGATCTATGGTGTCTTTGATCAGTTTTTGTTTTTGGTGTTGCTTATGCATTTAGGAAAAGGTTCCTTTAGTGGTTATATCAGTAACTTTTGAGTGTAGTATTGTGAATGTTCGATGAGTGTTATTGCAGCTGGGAATGAGGAAAATAGCTTTTTGTAAAATTGTAATATAAACTATATGGTAGCCCTGTGGAGCGCGATGTGGATTATTACGTTATGTTGTTGTTAGACTTCCAATAAATAAATATATTTAAATATGCCTTTCATTATGAAAAGTTTAAATGAATTTTCCTGTAAATATCCCTGGACAAGTTACACAGAATGAATCTAACCCTAAAGTAAGCAAATTATATGCTAGTGTTACGGATATTAGTCAACGATTCTACTAAGTAAGATGCCAGATTAAATTTAATAAACGCCCAGACCCGAGACTGCAGACAACTTGTTGTTCATCCCACGCCTTCCCCCGTCGGGAATCGAACCCGAGCCTCGCGGTTGTTCGGTAGAGTTGTGTTCGCTAGCAACTCGACCAACGAGGCGGTCAAAATATCTATTAGGTGACTACAGTAGCCTTGCTTAGGGGTTAATACTCTTCATCATTAGCACTTATTGGAATTTCGGTGTATACATACTTTCCAAATAACACTTGTATTTTTACTATTGGGAACGTGCATGACAATAGCGCCACCTTGTCAACGCAACTTAAGGGGGAATATGTCAAATAGTAGGTAGATGAGAACTGCATCATATTTTTTGTAAACACAGTGTTTTTATAGACATTTGTTAAAAATTAAGGGGAAAATGAAAGTGGTTTTAGGAACTGATGTAGATCGTGTAAAACATAAAATAAGTTTCTGAATGAAATAAATTCTGAAAATGTTAATCCAGTTTTAATTTTCATTAAAATTTTCATAAGCCAGCCATTAATTGAAACTGTACATTTCGTCACAGTTAATTTTGTTAACGAAAATTCGAAATTACTAAATAAGTGTAAGAGTTCATAGTCATGTATTGTTAATGATGTATTAGCAAATTCTCGATTTGTTGTTTTAGCAGGCATAGGGCTTTCATCAAGCAAAACAATTTAAAAGTGGTCTTAAAACGATTTTTGTCAGCGCAACAGCTTTCACATTTTTTTCTGGGTTATTAGTTATTGCAATTCTTCAAGTTGTTGGAATATATACATTAATTTCAGCATCACAGGATCAACGTCAATAACGCTATTGCAAATAAAGGTCTTTCTTCTTCAGACTTGACATTCTGATTAACCAGATGAGGTTGGATTTTTTTTTATGATGGAAGGCAAACAAGCAGAGGGATTTCCTGATGGTAAGAAATTCTCGTAGCCTAGAGACACCAAAGGTGGTAATGGTGCATTGCCAACCAGAGACCGGGATGTTGGGCCTCTAGCAAAAGTAAGTTGACCGGCTACATAACCCTCCAAGCCGGAACACTTCATGACGTTATGGCGGCAGGAATAAGTAAGACGGTGGTGCCAATCCGGGTGAGTCGGTGCGAAACTACCACCTAGTCAGATGTCACGGTGTTAGTGACGGTAAGCCTATGCTCGCCTTTTACAAGCTGCCTGGCAGGAAGGCAGATGGTCTATTCTGCGAAGGAGCCCGGATCAACATTTGATTTCCTGTTCACATTATTATTTCATTGATTGTTTTATATCTGCTGCACCTTTCGTAGTTCTTCATTTAATCAGGCGTGTATATCTTGCAAGTGTATGTGACTCCTTAACTTTGCGCTTTCGATATTCTGTAGGGTAGTATGATGGGGACATAACTCGGACTGCGCGTCTGATTTTTTGCCTACTATGAAATGTTACATATTTTGTCGTCAGGTTTTGGATACCACGGCGATCCATCTGCAACAATGCGCCTTTCCAGACGAATGGAAAGAAGCCACTGTCATAGGCATCCACAAGCCAGGCAAACCTCACAAGTCACCCACTAGTTACAGACCCATTAGCTTAATTAACACATTAGGCAAAATATACGAGAGAATTATTCTCTCACGTCTTAAGTCAGTAGTTTGGGAAAAGGGCCTGATACCGAACGAACAATTCGGTTTCAGAGCCGCCCACTCGTGTACCAATCAAGTGCACCGCCTAACGGAGCACATCCTGTCTGGCTTAAATTCTACCTGTGGCCTCAAGGAGAACACAGGCGCCATATTCCTGGACGTCGCCAAGGCATTTGACAAA
>NJDC01003696.1:15687-29546 GCA_002245475.1 Calephelis virginiensis
TACTAAATTTCGGAACGTATCCAAGGAGAATCATTGAGATCTGACTGGGACTGAATTCCCATATTCGAAATTTAATATTTTTTATAAAACTTGATAGCTTATGGGCTGTGAATGAAAATGAAATGAATACCTATCTGGCATTTGGCGGGTACAGGTTATAACTGTAAATTGGTATTGAATTTAGTTCTAGGAAAACCTGAAGAAAATCTCTAGTTGCTAAAAAAATGTCTTCTTAATCTTGTCCAACGGTAGGTATAAAATTCAGATCTGATGCTAATGAAAAGCATCAAATACAGCAATAAGCATCTAAACGCTTCTGGCTAAAAGTTTCATGGTAGAATGGATGGGGTTTATACTTTTTATTTTATTTTTATGCATTATCTATGGGTATGGAGCCTCCGCAAAGATTTGCAAAGCATAGCACGAGGGCGCGACCTACCTACCTACCTTTTCTCGTAGTGTTTTATCGTTTTTTGAATAATATCAACCTTTGTTTAAATTACATGAGCAACACAAATATTTCACGACGTCTGTAGAAAACTTATTCAAAACCTAAAATTTTAATTACTTAGCTCTTATAGACGTTATCGATACTTAAATGTCCCTTAGCTAATCGCCTCTGTAATCTAACAATTCGTTTGATGAGTTTGACTGCATTGGGTCTCGGGTTCCATTCCCGGGTCTGGCAATTTATAGACTTAAAAAATGTGTTATTAAATTTATTGTTGTTCGGGATTGTACATGTGCCCGATTGGCGATAAATTTGCCACCTTACACATTGTGTCTTCGGCTAGTCGTTGATGCCCTTGTAGTACCTCTGCCTACCTTTTTGGGGATACAGGCGTAAAGAAAGAGTGCCTGATTCTTACTAAGTTACTGTTGACTATCAAAACTCTTAAGTTAGTTCCTGTAGTAATAAAAAGGTGAAATTTGGTATATAAGCTGGTATTAGGTAAATACAAACAACAAAAACATTAGGTATGAAACGTGGAACTTTTATTCATCAACGCCATAAACCAGTCAATGAGAGTTTGTATAAAATATTTTCAACCTCATAACTAGTGTTTGGATTACACCAAATAGACAAAATTCTCAGATTATGATGACAGACATCATTATCAGTATCATAGGATTTTAAACTTAAAAATGTTATTATCAGTATCGCTGATACTATTAGGCCGTAAGTAATATGCGGTTACGTAACTACATGAACTATTGTATAATTTACCTTACGCTCGTGAGACGGTAGCGAACGGCCAAGTATCTTAACGCCCATATCCCCGAAGAGGTAGGCAGAGGCACAACCAGGGCACCCACGATTAGCCGAAGATACTAAGTCCTCCACAATGTGATAGGTGGCCTATCGCCAACCAGGCACATATCCTATCCCGAGCAACATTTTTTTTATTAGAAAATTTGGAAAACCCCAATTTTCTTTTTGTTGCCCGACCCGGGATTCGAACCCGGGACCTCATGCAGTCAAGTCCAACAACTGAACCGCTAGACCACAGAGGCGATAGCGAACGGCCAAACAGTATAATATTTTGATTAAGGTGTAAAGTTTGTGGGGTTAAGATTTGTAGAGTTAGAGCGTGTAGAGTTAGAAGCTGGTCTCTACGTGACATCTGACAGCTTTTTGTTAGTACGAGCGATACGGATTCGCTTTTGGAACATTTCATATACAATGTTATTTATGAGAAGTGGAAGTTGAAGTTAAATTAACAGAAAAAAAACACATAAATGTCATAAACAGATACCTGGCCAATAGCGTCATTAGCGAACATATTTGTTTAAATTAAATTTCAATCAAAGTTTGTCCCCGTGATCTAGTTTTTTTTAAGTAAATTACTTTAGTAAAAGGGGTGCTTTTATAATAAGGACATACTAATTTAAAACTTTTATTTACATTTCAAATAAAGAAATAATTTCTCTTTTTAAAACATAAGCAAACTGTTTAAATGCTTTGATGTTTACCACATGTTAGAGCCATTGTGCAAATGACTAAACTACTCTCCAGACCGGAACATAACATAGGCGGCAGGAATAGGTAAGGCGGTAGACCTCACTTTACCACCAGTAAAACAAAGTTTATATTGGAACAAAATTTCGATTCAATTCTTTATCTATTTAGCTAGATGTACCTTACCTGTACATACATTTCAATTTTTATACTTCGTCCGGCTTTCCATGAATTTAAGACAAAAATGACATTTAGGTATGTAAACTTTGAATTTGGATGTTAGTTTACGGCTGTTTCGTGTACTCTTGGCCTTAGATTTCATGATAAATGATTATAAGTAGAAACATCTGGAGGAGGGAGAGTTTAATAAATATCTTTAAATCAATTAAATAATGAAAGTTCACCGCTATAAGACTGGTAAACCATAAACATATTTTTTAATTATTTGGTATTTTTGTCCCTGCCGTTGGAAAACAGGAAAGAATGTGACAAAAATATGCAAGAAGGTTAAATAATTATTGTCGTGCCAGGTATCCAAGAGCGTCGCGAGCCGATGGCCTAGATGGGGACAAGCTGATACGGAGATTGAGAAAAATATACATTGTAGGTTCAATCGGGAGCCTCGTGCCCTCGACTTTTTGACTTGCCTTGCATTTCGTTCTAAATAGTAGCAAACTAGTAGGAAAAGTACTAGAATAATCGATCAAGTCTAGTTAAAGACATAAGACTTCTTTTTAGAATCTGTAGGGGAGGGCAGCTGCCCCTCTTGGGGGGCAAGGCGATGCCCTCAAAGGTATCCTCGTGTTGGTTCCTGCCAAGCAGCTCGTAAAAGGCGAGCATAGGCTTACCGTCACTAACACCGTGACATCTGACTAGGTGGTAGAGTTTCGCAGCGACTCACCCGGATTGGTACCTCTGCTTTACCCATTCCTGCTGCCATAACGTCATGACGTGTTCCGGTTTGGAGGTTAAGGTAGCCAGTAAACTTAATTGCGTGAATTTCTTACCATCAGCAAATCCGTCTGCTCGTTTGACTTCCAATATCATAAAAAAAGGGACCAGAGGAAATTTTTTTTGTGTTTTGGGTGGATTTCTACATATCAAATATCTTTGTCCAACATACAACTAATCAAATAAAGTAGATTTTTTCATCCAATTACTGGCTTCAATTTATACAACCAAAATTCGGTAAAAGAGATTTTTTGCCGCATGAAGAACTCTATAAAAAAATTGTTAATTCAATCAAAATGGCTCTAAATTATAGAGATATCTTGGACAAATATATATAGAATAAGTAGAATGGTCATCTCTCAAAGAAGTTCGATGAAATGTTGGTCATAAATTCATGTTGATTCATCTCGTGTTGATCCGCTGAGTAGAATAGACCATCTGCCTTTCTGCCAGTCAGCTCGTAAGAGGCAAGCATAGGTGAAATAAGTCATCACCAACAAGACTACTGGCAGCAGAGTGCTGTGCCCGGGTAGATATCCACAACTTTTCCTATTCTTACCGCCATGATGACTCTGTTATGTTCCGGTCTAGAAGGTAGGAAAGCCGGCATACTTGCACGATTTGCCTAACATCCCGGCCACAGAACAGCTACAAAAACAGAAGGCAAACAAGCAGACGAATTTCTTGATGGAAAGAAATTCACGCCGCCTAGAGACACCAAAGGTGTGTTGCCAACCTGAGGTCGGGATGTTAGGCCTCGAGCAAAAGTAACTTTGCCGGCTACCTTACCCTCCAAACCGGAACACGTCATGACGTTATGGCGGTAGGAATAGGGAAGGCGGTGGTACCAATCCGGACGAGTCGTTGCGAAACTCTACCACCTAGTCAGATGTCACGGTGTTAGTGATGATAAGCCTATGCTCGTCTTTTACCAGGTGCCTGGAAAGGAAGGCAGATGTCTATTCTGCGAAGGAGCCCGGACCAACACGGGGAAGTCTTTTCAAAAGAATAACGTTATAGTGGAAACACTATAACGTTATTCTCGCTACGTGTGTTAATTGGGCAGCAGCTAATCTACTGTCCGTCAAATGTAAAAAAAATAAGAAACTTAACAAAATGCAACATATTTCTGTAAATATTTCCATCAAGTGATACTTGGCATAAATTGTACACGTTTTTTAAGTTCCGCCCGACCGATTTCCAGTTGAAATGCTCGCTGTTTGCGAACGAAATATATTCAGTGCAATAAAATTTCAAACAAGGCTTATTGACTCGAAAATATTTAATCACTATGAGTAATGGCGGCTGTGTTGGGACGCTTTTTACGGAAATTGAAAATTGTTTCTAATATTTTATACTCAAATTCTTTTACTTTAAACTTTGCATTTATCGTGTATGTAAAATTCTATCTTATGTTTCATGGTTAAACCATGAACCGATGTAAAGCCAGATGAAGTTGTAAAATTCGCCAAGTTGGCAACACATTAGTCATTCATAAAAAAACCATGAACCCAGTTTTGTGAACAATAAAGTCCTCGTTCTGATCCCCTCGGTGCTCTGAAGAATTTCCCTAACTGCCCGAGTTTACCTTTGGGCGAAAAAAACTCAATTTGTAGGTCTGCCAAAACCGCACAATTTAACACTCCGCCACCGCATCTCCGTGCGGCAATATTTCAAAGTTAAGATCCGCACTACCGCATACCGGAGAGGTGTGCGGTAATAGTGTTATACCCGCTAATGTGGTAGAGTTATTTGAAAATATGGGCAAATTGATCCCTCGCCACTGTCTTATTTATTTTTGCCACCATCACGTCAGTGCTTGGCATTGTGGTGTTTCAATTGTGAGATTGGAAGGTCAACAGAGAGATAGAATTCCCGATGGTAAGAAGTAAATATGTCCCTATATTTGAAGTAGCAATGATGCGTAACTAACATAAAGCCGGGATGTTAAGTTTTTCTTAAGTAAATGTACCAGTTCCTAACCTTAAAGCAGGGGCAGTGCAGTGGCGAACACTAACGCAACGGTAGCAGGACTAACCACGCTACCAATCTAATAACATAAACAAATGTGGTTTTGGGGGCGAGTATTACTCTCCACCCACCACAAAACCACATTTGATGAATGCAAAAATTTTCGTAATAAATTGAATTTTGTGTTTATATTGAGTAAATTTGTCAATGTTGGTGGCATTTTGTACGATTCGGATTATTTAAAGTACACAAGTGAAGTAATGCAAGTAAGCATTGAATGATTTACAATGACTACCTATTTTAAAAGAATCTAAAGCATGAAATTACCAGAAAGAGAAATAAATATTTATAAGGATAGGCAGCATCTTCAAATACAATAACAAATACAGCTTAAGCAGAGTAAAACAAATACAGTTCGAAAAATCCTTTGAAACCGGTAGTAGTACCGTTTTAATTAGCTTTGAGGACCTACAACAAAATACTATGCCACCTTTTTGACCTAGTGGTCCGGTGTAGGGTTCTATTCCTAGACCAGGCAACTCAAAATGCGTTTCTTTATTGTTAAAAACAACGTTGCTCAATTATATATAGTCTTGTCACCTACAAAAACGTGGAACTAAATAGTATCTGCGGCCAATTGTAGATTACCTGGTTTTTGTATCTCTGCTTACCTCTTCGAGAATGCGGGCTTGAAGATATTTAGACTTCTGACAAGTTTGGGTACAAACAAGAAACAAGAAGCATATTGAAAGCTCCGTCCGATTAAAGCCATCATTAAACATAGCAAAACTTATCCTGGAGTTAGCGAGTTAGTCCTAAATCTGCACCTAGGTAATTGTTTAAAAGTTTCTTCGGGACCAGTTTACTAAGTTTTAGTTGGTGTCACAAAGCTAGGATCACGATCTCGTGAGAAGGAAGAATTTATTCCTTTAATTTGGAACCACCGCCTAGTTTATTTCTGCCGTCATAGCGTCAATGCTTCCTAAAATGAGTAAAAGTAACAGCTAAAAAGAGCTTGAGGGTAGGTCAAAAAGCAGACTTTTTTGTTGTAGTGTTTCTGTCTATAAAATCATAGATTTTGGACGGATGGACTCATTTCGATGCGTTTTTTTATTGAAAATGTAGTAATATTATTATTAAACTTTAACTGATTATATAAATTTTAATGAGACTGGTTAGTAGTAAAAAAGGAGGAATCGAAAAAGAAAAAGATAACTGTCCAGAAAGGCATGAGTGGGCGTTTATAACCTGGAAAGTTCATGAATATGCGAGCTGAATACGACCGAGGAATAATGCAATCTCTGTCCCTAAATTTAATGTTACCTAAACCAGAGATCAGTAATTTGAGTTCGCTTAAGAACTTAACATAAACGACATTGTATTCAAAACTCAGGTCCTTGGTCCAGATAGAGAAAGTGGTAAACAACTGTGGTATTTGGATTATAGATACATCGCCTGCTGTTGATGTAGTTGTCTTTGTTAAAATGTTTTTGGTAACCAAACAAAGTGTATTGCTGGCTGAATCTGCAACATAGTCATGATCACATAGATGAAGTTTTCACGTTGAGAAATTTTTGTAGGTATCTTGATGGAAAGGAGTAATTTTAATATTTTCATTTTAAGCTGTTTATATCGGAGTCCTTTATATTTATGAAGCAATACCTACACTTTTGTGAGCACCCTAACTTATTTCGTTCTACCTTGCAAGGTACAATTTTTAAACGTGACATTTCTTAACCTGTTAAGTGGTTGCTAAACACCATTTATTTAGTACTACTGGATTACATCTAAAAATGTAAACCGAGAGTGTATACTGAGCTTAGTTTAGCAAGTCTGAAGTATAACTTGAGTCGACGTCGTGCTGTCTTCCTCTGTTAAGTTGGCACCAGAGGTTTTAGCAAAAATATCTATCGTCTGCAAATATTTAACTAAGGTACGTCTAGCTATAATAAGATGGTCTCAAATCATAAAAAGTAATAATTTGATTTTATGCTTATAATATAATGAAAAACTTTTGGCGCCATACGATTAGTTTAAATCTTGAGAGTTTTGCTGAAGATGAGGCAGTAATATAAATTCAAAATGGCACCCCCGGGCGATTTTAACAAACCTAATTATTAAATTGAAATGAAGACATAATTATTTATTTGCGACACGTATTATGTGTTACAAACTCTAATAAATTTTATTTTACCAACATATTCAACGTTGTTATGAATAATACCCATTCAACGGGGTATCATTACGTAGATACTCCGTACGAGGTATCTTTGAATGGGTATAATAATTAAGTTTCTTTTATAATTTCTTGGTATAAGTTCCAATTCATGATTAATAACGGCCTTAAGTTGACCTGAGCCCTCAGTTACCCAATAATATGCCTCTTTGCATTATTTCGACAGCGTGCATTTCAGGTGGATTGAAAACAAATTTAAATTAAATATAAAGCACAGAATCAGAATCAGAATAATCTTTATTCACTTGAACCAAACAAGTGGTATTTGTGCGCGTCGACATTTTTATAAACTACCACCGGATCGGAATCGCGGCCACACACTGAGAAGATCCGGCGAAAGAAACTCAGCGGGCTTGTCTTTTTTCAATAATAATAATTACAATATAAACTAGATTAAAAATACAAATTACAATCTGATTTGAACTTAAATAAAAGGTACAACAAATCACATTACAAATTGCAGTGGGAGATTGAAATCTCTATCCCCAAGCATGTTCATCTTCCAAATACTCAGAAACCGTATTTTTGACATAATTTTACTTTTATACATTTTTAAAGTTAGATCTCTACAATATGAGGCAAACAATATATGAGAATTGTGTTTATATTTTCATAATATTAAGCCTTCCAGATCAAGATTGCAATTATTTTACTCAATAAAAAAATAACAAAGTAAGATTCAAACTTGATATTACGCTTAAATTCAAGGTTAATATTTAAACAATTTCAATACAGATCTCATCTTTGAAGTGATGTATTTATTAACGATTCACGAGTAAGAACTTAAAAAAAATATTAAAATATCATATTATTTATTTATTTAATTTGCATGGGAGACCAACCGCAGTTATACAATTTAAATGGTAACAGAAAGAATAAAATTGTAGGTCCTCACATATATACATATTAAAAATTAATATGTAAATGTAAAAGAAAAGAAACGAAAAAAGAAAAAATATATTAATTTGCGGAATATGCGTGTTACAAAGATGTTACAAAATTATTTAAGCGTTCCAACATATTCTACCAACTTGTGGTGTGCAAATATTTTAATAGGTTTTAATCAAATTACTAATTTTAATTATTTTGTTACTATTTACACACTGTATTTTGTATTAATTACATGATTATTAACATTAGACCATGATACACGAAACATATCGAATAGCAGAAAACATATAATGGTTAACAGAACGAAATAAAAAAGAAAAAAAAAGAGTCAGAATAATTACAAAATTTTAAGTCACTTAAAATGTTACCTTTACCTTGTCTATATATATTGGCTGTATGTGTATTTGTTAAAAAGCATCATCATTTGTTTCATACAAAGTCCTAGGTTTGTCTCATTTTAGAAATAGTGAGAAACTACATGTCGCTAACCAAAAATTCAACATTTACAAAAATAATGTGTATTGCATGTCCATTCGTATATACAACCAAATTCTTGATAATCTTAAATCACTTACATTAAAAAGATTTCGAAAAAAGGTATTCAACTTACTTTTAGAAAAAAAATATTATAGTGTTAAAGATTTTCTTGCAGATAAGAATAAATAAAGTATTTCTGATATGATTAATTTAATTGCAGAATGTTGGGTGCGCAGGAGTTTGTTTCGCCGTTTTTTTTCCTGTCTGGCTAGGTTTGGAAACGGTGGTAGTTTACGGTAGATAGGGATAAATTAATTTATATTCCATAATTTGTTTGTATGAATAAATAATCATGTTATAAATACAATAAACAGTGTGTTAATAGTAAGTAAATAATTAAAATAAATAATTTGATTAATAACTATTAAAACATTTTCACACCATAAGTTGGTAGAATATGATGAAACACCTAAATAATTTTGTAACACTCATATTCCGAAAAATATTTTTTTCTTTTTCTTTTCTTTCTTAAAAACAATTCAAATTATCAGATCACTGCTAAAAAGTAATTGTTGCTGTAGCATCGCCTTGATTTAGGAACGTTGACTATAAATGGATCAATATCCATCGACCGATATACTTATGATAACGTGGATTCCAAACTTGTGAAGCGTATTCAAGGTTACTTCTAACAAAAGCACAGTATACAATTTTTAATGTCTTGGTATCATTAAAACATTTTGATATACGCATAACAAACCCGAGTCACTTAAATACTTTATTTACAATTGCTTCAACATGAGTATCAAATAATAAAAAAAAAAGTATCTTCACGCCCATATCCCCAAAGAGGTAGGCAGAGGTACAACCAAGGCACCCATGACTAGCCGAAGACACTAAGTCCCACAATGTGATAGGTGGCAAGCCTATCGCCAACCGGGCACATTTCCAATCCCGACCAACAGTTTTTATTAGAAAATTGGAAAAATCCAATTTTCTTTGTGTTAGCCGACCCGGGATTCGAACCCGGGACCTCATGCAGTCAAGTCCAACACCCGGACCGCTAGACCACAGAGGCGACTAGGCCACTAGGCGGCGAGGCGAGTATCAAATAACAGCTTGGAATCATGAATAACTTCTAGATCGCGAGTTACATTAGTCCTTTTTATAAGTCCTAATAGGGAGTAGTCGTAAAATATTGGGTTTCTTTTCCGGGTAAATGACAGAACTGAACATTTTAATGGATTAATGAATTTTAATATTACTATTATAATTTACTATTATAATAAAATGTACTATGCTAAAACAGCTATTTTAACCTGTGCTGGCCTCTAACGAGCACCCTGAAAGAGAGGAAGATAGTCTTTTCTACACTAAAGTCTCGGACCAGATCGGGGAATTATGCGTTAGACTTCGTTGTGGAATGACTACTCTTGCAACCCCAACTCCTTCATCAAGCCCAAAAACTGTGTAAATGTTTGACTTAATAATAAACCAAGGTAAAAGCTGCCCGGACCCAGATATATTTTTGTAAGAAGTCAGCAGACACGCAAATTTTCAAAGAGACAACCAAGGCTTATAGACAACATGTATGTTACAGATGCATCGCTACCCTGTGTCTATGCTATATTTTAGCAAAATATCTTATATTTCCTTACACACAACTCTATCAAATGCATTTCTGCTTTTCTCACTTCGATTCCTTTTTCACTTCCCAGCACGTCGGTTCGTTCGTGTGCAGTTCGTTGAACTAAGTTATCAGTTACAAAAAATCATTCCTGATCTATACATTTCAAGAACCTAATCGCAGTAAAAATTAAGCACACAGATAAGCGGGTCCTGACCGAGAAGTTTCGTCACATTAAGTAATTACTGGGCTCACTGCCATAATGTCTGTTTAATTTTAGCTAATGTGGTATTAACTGAAGATTTATTACTTCTAAGTAGATTACAAATATCGTTAGTATTTAATGCGATATGAAAAATTTCGAAAGTCATTTGTGTAATATTATTTTATTAACATTTTACGTCAAAGCTGTTCGTTCTCGAGAGAAGCAAGGTTAAGTGACTCGGGTTTATTATGCGTATATCGAAATCTTTTAATGATATTATTAAGATATTTAAATTGTACACTGTGCTTTTGGTAGAAGTAACCTTGAGTACGCTTTACAAGTTTGGAATCCACGTTATCGTAAATATTTCGGTCGATGGATGTTGATCCATTTATGATCAACTAGCTGTACCTTCGCACTTCGTTTCACCCGTTCAGTATGGGAAATATTGAATTATTATTTTTTCCACTTTCCCTGAAACTTTTCCGGTTTTTCTATTCATAAGAACCTTCTGCTGATAATAACTAACACAATAATAAAAGAATTAGAATCGGTTCAGTCATTTAATTAAAAAAGTACTTAAATCATAATTTTTACAAAATGTTCTAAGTAGACCTTTTAATGGAAAATAAGTTCCAGACTACATTCCGTATTTAAAAAAAAAAAAACTTTTTTGGTGAATGCCTACGTCATAAAAGGAATCCGTGTAAATTTATTTAAATCTTTTATCCCCTATGTTACCCTGTTAGGGGCCAAAATCTGAAAAAACGCTGAATGTAATTGTTGAATACGTATTTTTGCCGTAGTCAATTTATGCGAATTTTAATACAAATTCGTTCAGAAAAGTATCTTCACGCCCCCCGAAGAGGTAGACAGAGGCACAACCAGGGCACCCACGACTAGCCGAAGACATTAAGTCCCACAATGTGATAGGTGGCAAGCCTATCGCCAACCGGGCACATATCCAATCCAAAGCAACATTTTTTTATTAGAAAATTGGAAAAACCCAATTTTCGTTTTGTTGCCCGACCTGGGATCGAACCTGGGACCTCATGCAGTCAAGTTTAACAACTGAACCGCTAGACCACAGAGGCGATTTCGTTCAATTAATAAAATGTTCATACAAACTTTTATCTCTTTTTTCATCTTATTTTTGGTTTGAATTTTGAAAGATCCTTTATGAATGCCTATGCTGTAAAAGGAATTCATGAGCGAAATCTAAAGTTTCTAGCCCTAAGGTATTTATTTATATTAAACTTTTATCCCTTATTTTACCCTCTTAAAGGTCGAATCGTAATAAACTGTTCCATTCTCACTCATTATTTTTGCCATAAGCAATTCATACGAAGTCTCATGCAAATATGTTAAAGAAATAATGTACCCCTAAGAGGACACCTTCAATTTAATGGTTTAAAAAAGCTGAAAGCTTATTTTTTACTTTACTTGAATTATATGACATTTTATTTTACTACCGAGGAATAAACTTTCATGGCTGATGAATTTTGAATACAGGTTAACTGCGTCGTATAATGAATAAGTTTTAGAAACTTCTGTAAAGAATAGACCCCCTCCCTCTTCCTACCTGGTAGCTCGTAAGAGGACAGCAAAATGGAAGTGGGTCATTAACACTAAGAATATTGGTAGAGCCGAGCTGCAACTTGCCTTGGTTTGGATCTATCGCCTTAACTTTTCTTGTCGCTGTAATGAAAGTATCATGTCCTGGTCCGGAGGGTAGGGTAGCCGGAAGAGACAAGACAGCAACACACAATATTTACGTGTCTAAAGGCCACGGATATCTCTTACCATGTACTTGGTTGCTATAAAAATGTATTTTAACAAATATTATAGGTAAAAATACATTTCAATTTATCAGCTGTTTAGATGTAAACAGCCGATCACCAGCTGTCGATCCAAGGCCAACATTTCTTTTCCCAATAAACCTTGAAGAAGTGATTTCTTTGTAAGAAACCAGTATATAATCTGGTACTCACGTGTTTTAGTTTGGAGAGTAGAAATAACCCACGAGGGAAACCTTTCAAATATATTCACTTAAAAAGCGATACGAAATTGATAACGCACCTATAGCATATTGGATATCCATTGGCGGCATGTTTTTCGTACTATCACGAAATGTATCTGTTCTTTTGCCTACCAATATAAAAAAAGTGTTACAAAAACAAAACATTTCTAACATTATCTCGTAAATTACGATATCTTTCCGCATCACGGGTCTCCCCGGCGCGAGGACAATTTAACGTGCCACAGACGGTTACCTTAACTGAATAGGTGTTTACTACCAAACCATTTAATAAACTACAATAGATAAACATTTCCGTTTTAGTTAATTAACTAGAACCGAAAACGTTTATCGGATTTTTCCTTTGATGTTTTTGAGTCGGAAGTAGATAAAGAACGTAAAGAAGTAAAATTGACGACTTGCTTGGAACTAATGACAATTGATATTTGATATAATTGATAATTGAATTTTCTATTGATAGCGAATAACTTATATACCCAAAAACGTATACATAATACCACTTTGAAGCAAGGATATTATGACGAGCCCATACAGATTATAAAATCAAGTTGGTAGAATTATGTCGTCAAGCTTCAATTAGTACCTACGTAGATATCAATAGCTTGCATTTACCGATGTTGGATAAGGATTTTTTTAGATAATTATTTTTAGGATATTTTCTGATACCTATACACAAACTTGTTATAAAATGGGCCTTATCCTATTATCAGCTCGGTGATGATCGAGGTTCGGATCTAAGACCAAACTTTTATTTATTTTTGCCGATCTGTAAAATACATATACTTAGTTCTCACTATTTCTTAAATTTCACTTTATTACATTCCGATTATTAGTTGGGTCTACTCCTACTTAAGCGACGATAGTAGTTTAGTCAAAATCGATTTTGTAATTTCAGGATTGACTCACCCGTTCAAGTTATTGAATTTGAAGTTAAAAATGATAATAAGATCAGAATCGTGGAAAAACTTTATTCAGATTGACCATAAAAGTGGTACACTGTAAGCGTCCTTATTTTTGCTACCACTAAGCCCTTACCATGAGATTATGGCTTGTCAAGTTTACCGTTTCTGTAAATAATTTGTGAGAAAATTTTGAACAGCTCCTCTTTTTATCAAACTAAGAGAAATACTTTTCAAGACCAAAAATGCCATAGATTTTATTAGGTAACTTACCGAACGTAATTTATACCAACTCATGGTAAAGGTTCTGGATTGAAATCGGATTGGAATTAAAGATATATGTAGATTACAAACAGACGTGAACATTTTGTGTAGTTTGAAGTTATGTTAGTGTGCGTGGTAGTACCGAGACAAAATAAATTATTTTGTGTGACCATGCCATTGACAAAAAATATTTCTTTTTTAAGCTATGGTTTTTCCAATAGATGTCGAATTTGCAATATCATAGACTCGCTATCTACCGCACAAAAATGAACTAATTTAAAATCAAACCAGCAATAGCTGCACCATCTAAGGCTAAATACTCACGAAGCGGTTTTTACCT
>NJDC01003696.1:34531-47074 GCA_002245475.1 Calephelis virginiensis
GCTAAGAACATCATGTCCTATCAATCATAATGACAAATTACGTCGAGCGGTTGATGTTCCAGCCAATTTCTGTGTTAACTAGTCATTAATGTAAGAAGACACTTACACCTGAAGGTACCGTAAAAGCGAAAGCTGATGCTTAATTTTGTTAAACTTTAATTACAAAATTTATTAAGTAAAACAGAGGAAGTTTATTCTCTTAATTAATTACAAAATGGGAGTTTCACCAAGTGCCAAGGATGGAAACTGACATTTAGAATTAACTCAAATTTTTAAATGAAGACACTTGTACTGTTGTGCTACCGTTGTACGTATCACTTATAATTAATTATTGTTTAAATAGCCTACTTTTTACAGCATCATCAGGGCTAAACTTAAACTAGTAGTAGCATTAGGTCGTAGTTTTAAGTTTGGCCATGATTATGATTATGTTTATGATTAATTACATTAAACAATTCTTTTCAAAAAAAGGTTAAAGAACAAATTGAAAAAAAATAAATAAATAAATAACTTAGGCTGTACTGATGCTCAAGCATTCATATTTTTAAAGAAAGAAACACTTGTACTGTTTTACTTATCACTTATAATTTATTACTTTGTAATTAGTAGCCTACCGGTTTCGCTTATACAGCATCATCAGGGCTAAAACTTAAACTACTCCCGGAGTAATATGAATATTTGGAAGTTTTACCAAGCGCCGACGATGGAAAATATCAAATATGATGCTCAAGTAATTTGTAACTATTTTAATGAGTTTTTTTATAAACCAGACCAAATCTTGTAATGAAAACCAGACTACCTCTACAGGTAACACAAAATTTTATATTTTGGTCAATCATAATAAAGCTATGTTTCGACACCACTAAATTAACATTATACTATTAAGGTAATACATAGTTTGAAAATCAACAAGAGCAACTGGTTTTGACAATTTAAGCACAACAGTATTAAAAATGTTGTTAGTGTAATATGTAGACATCTTTGTCATATAATTTATTTATTTAATCCTTTATTGCACTAAAATAAATGTACAAAGGCGAACTTAATGCCAAAAAAGCATTTTCTCCCAGTTTACCCTGGGTAATGGTGACAAAACACACATGGAAAAATATCATCATTCATGGAAGAAATATCCAGAGCGTTTAAAACAGTCCTTTAGTAAGCCATTATTTAAAAAAGGTGATACGTGTGATGTGAACAATTATAGAACTAAAACTTTATTTAAAGTCAGTTTTAAGATTTTTTTTTTAAATAATGTGAAACGTAAGTAAGTAAATCTAAAACTTTCCAATTATTTACTCCATAATTATTTAACCTGTTGAAAAGCAATCAATATGGATTTAGAAAAGATAGGTCTACATTATATGAATGTTTTGACTTAATATAAAAAGTAACTGAATGTCTAAATAAGTAAAGTATCCACTATCTGTATTTTTAGACATAAGCAAAGCATTTGACTTTGTATCATATGAAATATTGTAAACAAAACTTGAGAGATATGGCATTAGAGTAAGTATATTAGCGATCATATTAAAAGTAGGTTGCGTAAACAAATCTTGGACCGAATATTAAATTGTTTAAAAATTTTTTTTCATGTTCCCAATATATCAACATAAATTGTAATAAAAGTGCACGTATATTGATATTTATTTTTCTACTATCCGATCCCGTGAAAGTAACTAGCATCGACAATTGTCTGTTTATACCTGGCAATCCAGATAAATAACAGGCAACCCAACTTCTGCAACTTCGTCTTACGCCTACTTTAAGTCGGGATAAAATCTGAATTAATGAATAAAAAACATTAAAAAAAAATGTCTAGGATTTTGTTATGCAACCCATTTTTAATATGTTTTCTGATATACTAAATTTGATAGTTTTAGTATTATATAGACTCGTCACAAGTGCCTCTTGTAAGGTGAATGTGAATAAAAATATTCTATTCTATTCTGTTATAAAACCGGTTTCGTCCAATTATCAGCTCGGTGTAGGTCGACCTAAGTTCGTATCTAAGACTACAGATATAGTTATGTACATGTTCCTGTGACATTGCTTCTTCGTTTCATTAATATTCAAACAACAAGGTGAAGTGTATATGAAAACTTTTTACCTATTTTCCGGTTACACTTATACTAATAGCCGACAAACTGTCATAACTTCTTGAAAGCTGCGTGATAGAATTAACCAACTTCTCTCAAACTTACGCCTGTTCTACCTAAACGTAATTAAATTATTTTGCTTGACTTATTTGTGGTAACATCGTGGGGCTAGTTAGACATGAATATGTTACATTTAATCATTAATGACAAGATAAACTTATATAATTACAGTTTCAATATTTTAACATGGCTTGAACTATTAGGTCATTATTAATATACCAATACTGTTAGGAAAAAAATTGAAAAAAGGAAGTTCTATAAGTCATAAATATTACCTTAATTAATATCTTTTCTTTATTATTTGGCTTCTTAATTTTAGAAAGGTTGGTCTCCAAAAAAATTACTAGTCGTTAAAAATAGACCAAAAGACGGAAAAATCTCTTCCAAATATCTGCATAGAGTACCTAAAACATTAACAGTTGTATGTCGTTCAAATCAACTAACAATTTTAGATATTATAATTTGTGAAAAACATTCTTATGTTTTAGATTGATTGGAGGAAGAAATTGACATTGTTTTTTTTTTAAAATTTAGTATTTGGCACTGGTGGTAGCCAAGTCTATTATAAATGTTTGAAACAAGTTAATTGAGTTATAAAAACTGGGCTTAAAATCATTAAAAGTAGTTATAAGTCGTCATAGAAGGTAATGTCTTGGTCCCAAGCTCTGTTAGTAAGATTTGGTGGCAACGAGAAAATACACGATACACTAGCTACTTTATAAATACTTCACTTGTGCAATTTCAATGTTGCAAAATTGTTTTTAATTTTATCCTAGTCGGGGAAAGGCAAAGGATCTGTGTCCATACAGCCACGTCTTCCGTATTAATAAATCTTTTTTTTGTTATATATTTTCAATTTATGTCTTCCATATTAATTCTTTATTTCAGACATTAGTCACTATTTAGACAGTCTTGTCTGGCTCTTGAGTAAAGCGATGGTTTCTTTACACAAGGTCGTTTATAAGATTTGGCGGCAGCGAGGAAATTTACGATACACTAATTTCTTTATGATTATTTCATTAGTACACTTTCACTGAACAAAATCAAACTAATTCCCACCTAAATTAACCAATTTCACTCATATTTTACACTAAAATCAATAATTGTGAAAAAATTACGACCATCTTCATTCACGATAGCGCCAAAAAACCAAAATTGTAAAATTGTACAAAATGTCACTCTTGATCATCCCCAAAACCCCTGGCAGCATTTAAAATATCAAACTTAAACTTGAAATCAGTTTGTTTCGAGTTTAATTTTATCTGTGGACGATCTATAACTTCCACAGATAAAATTAAACGCTAAACAAAATGGCGGCTAAAAACCATAAACAGAAATGTTACCTTTTCATCAAACCGAGCCTGTACTAATGCAATATGCATGTACGCATTAGTACGTTAAATTATAACATAGTGTGGGTTTGAGTCTCTGCCATATTTTTATTGCTGTTTAAATTTTAAATGAACGGATGTCCTCGTGGCATTGTAAATGCATTTGAATATTTAAATAGTATCATACAATGTGTATGTGGGTTAATAGTACCGTTATTATTTCGGCCGGTGAACAAGAAAATATATTTAATAGCGAGTAAAGAGAAAAAAGCTTTACACCTAAGTTAAGCAAACTGTCGCTTTCTATGTACTTAACGGCTTTAATATTATTATTTAGCTAAATATAAATAAATAAAAAACTTAATGCTGTCTTATCAACCAGTTTCTGTAATACAACCTTAAGAATTGTATAATTTTACCCTGTGTTGGTCCGGGCTCCTTTGTAGAATAGACCACCTGCCTTTCTTGCCAGGCAGCTCGTAAAAGGCGAGCATAGGCTTATTATCACTAACACCGTGACATCTGACTAGGTGGTAGTGTTTCGTAGTGACTTGCCCGGATTGGTACCACCGCCTTATCTATTCCTGCCGCCATAACGTCATGACGTGTTCCGGTTCGGAGGGTAAGGTAGCCGGTAAACTTACTTTTGCTCGAGGCCTGAGAACATCCTGACCTCAGGTTGGCAACGCACCGTTACCATCTTTGGTGTCTCTAGGCGGCGTGAATTTCTTACCACCAGGAAATCCGTCTGCTTGTTTGGCTTCCTAAAACATAAAAAAAAAATGCGAATTGAGCTGCCAATTGCAACGGCTGGCAGCACTTGCAACGACTGCATGAGGTGCATGAGGTTTATATCGTAACTGCTAAAGGTTGCTTCACATGCTGTCGACAGTTGCAGTTAGCAGCACGGTTCGGAACGTAACGGAGAAAATCTATGAGTTTAGGTTCACGTTATTATGGGGAAGACAAATGTATAGAAATATCGCATCTGTGGTCTAGAGGTCTGGTATTGGACTTGAATTCATGAGTTTCCAGATTCAACTCCCGGGTCGGGAAACCATAAAAAATGTGTTATTTTTCAATTTTCTAAAAAAAAACTACGCTACCCTGGATCGGATGTGTATCCGAGTGGCGATAGGTCTGCTATCTATCACACTGTAGTACTTAATGTCTTCGTTAACTTAGTGCCCCTGTTTGGAATTCTGCCTATTTATATGGGGATACGAGCATAAGGATACTACCTACTATAAATAAAATACATACAAGACTACTATAAGTACAATAATACTAACGATTGTATGACTAAATAATAATATATTTTATACATAAATAGTAATACATAGTTTATATAATATGAAAATATAATATAAACATAACTTACAGGAAATATAAAATCAAAAAAATAAATGGTACTACAATTAAGGCCACTCTCGGTGACATGATTGTCTTTTAATCAGTTAAAATAGTTAATGATAGGTTAAAATTGACGTCTCCGAGTGCGATCGTTAATAGGTACATAAAATGAAGTTGTATATAATACACATGTAATAACTGTTAATATAATATTACAAACATATTTACAAATGAAATTAATTGATTATTAAATCTAAATACACAATAGAAAAGTATTAAGTGAATGAAATTGTGGCTAACTTTTACGTTTGTTCTTTAAGTTAACTGGAGAATCAAGTAATAAAAATAGACGTACCTACTGAGTTATGTTCTTACCTAAACACTAGAACTAGCACGAGAATCTCGACAGCTCCTAGAGAAAATTGTAAAACTACGTACCAGTATTTAATTAGCAATATTTGTCAATATTTGTTGTTTGAGAATAATACAAAACGGAAGCATAGTTTGTGAACTCAACATATATACAATGTATATCTAAACCAAGTTATCGCTTCTCTATTGCATTACGTATGAGAATTGGTCCAATTTACATTCGAAAAGCGAATATTTGTAAGAGAAAATTTAGCTGAAAAAAATTCGATGTTCTATTTATTTGCAACAAAAGAAACTCTTGACAAACACTCTATAAAACTTTGTATTTATATATTTGAGTTTTCTTATTGATTTCCGTTTTTTCTTCCTATACCTATGTGTTTGCTTTTAACCAATTGAACTCTTTTTTTCTATGAAGCAGCTCGTTAGATGTGAGCGTTGATTCGAATGTCACTAAAATCATAATTTAAACTGGTGGTAAACTGGTGGTATTTCCAACTATTCGTTCAGATTGTCGTGTCGTCAATGTCAAAGACCGCAAGTATGGTGTTTGGATTTGATAGTAAATTCATTAATGTAAGAAGTTTGTATGCCTACTTCATCAAACTAGTAATAGCAAAACAGATAGCAGACTAGTTCGCGGACTTAACGAATTGGTCAAAAACATAAAATTCTTTTCGCTTAATCTTATGACTTGCGTTCCAAGTTTTGCCAACCTAGGTTGCGTCTAGATTCGCCGCATACAGGGAGCAGTCGGCAGATGGAGACCAATACTTCGTTATTAGATCCGCCGCTGAACAAACACCCGATATGACTGAACAGCTGTAAATAGAAATTTCATTCGCTGCTCGCGAAATGAACTCCCCGTCTCGGATTTCATTTCTCATTTGTGTTGCTATCATAAAAATGTTTCATAAAATGTGAGTTGCTGATTGAAGTGTCGTGATTATTTTTTATTTATTCCAATTATATATACTCCTATTCCATTTAATAGTTGCGGTTCCTGCGAAAGTTCTTCAAATATTTTTTTGTCATTAAGTAAAACCAGAAACATTTTGAATTTTCATGATTTTTCGATATTTTAATTTTTTTTTTGTTCGTATCGCCTCTGTGGTCTAGCGGTCCGGGTGTTGGACTTAACTGCATGAGGTCCCGGGTTCGAATCCCGGGTCGGCCAACAAAAAAAATTCTAATAAAAAAAAATTTTGGTCGGGATTGGAATTGTGCCCGGTTGGCGATAGGCTTGCCACCTATCACATTGTGGGACTTAGTATCTTCAGCTAGTCGTGGGTGCCTTGGTTGTACCTCTACCTGCCTCTTCAGGGATATGGGCGTGAAGATACTTTTACTTTTTTTATTCGTAGCGTACGTGGTGAATTAAATAAATAAGATATTTTTGAAATCGGTTTCATAAATTATAGACATACCTATATCATAATTGTAAAATAATATTAGGTTGCGTGACAGCGCAACTAAAAACAAAACATGAGGAAAAAAAACTAAACGAAAATTCAATGTAAAAACAGTTCTTATTCCTGCTGCCATAATGTCAGTCTTATGTTCCAGTCCAAAGAACAGGATAGCCAGTAGACTTGCGCAACTGGTCAAATGATAGCGACGCAACAGTAAAATCTATGGTGTCTGTAGGGCACGGTTGTTCTTATCATCAGAAGAGCATGCTGTTTGTTCGCTGACTTCTTTCATAAAAGTGTTAATAGATATAGAATAAGCATTTAATTTGCTAATGCTGCGTAAGCAGTGTACCTGTTGCGGCGAGAAGTCTTCCAAATGACACAGAATGTGACAAACCTAATTAACGTTCCTACCGTCCACTCCCGCGACCAGACTACGAATAAAGTAGCTCGGGAAACTTTAAAATTGTCCCGTCCTTCGCATGTGACAACCCTACCTAAAATTCCCACCTCCCACCACCCCGACCAGATCACAAATACAATTCGAACTCGGGAAATAAACCAACATGTCACGTCCTTCGCCAACCTTGTCCAAGAACT
Source organism: Calephelis virginiensis (assembly GCA_002245475.1). Classification (NCBI taxonomy): domain Eukaryota; kingdom Metazoa; phylum Arthropoda; class Insecta; order Lepidoptera; family Riodinidae; genus Calephelis; species Calephelis virginiensis. The sequence continues at coordinate 41,759 of NJDC01003696.1, forward strand.
CACCACAGAGAACACCAAATCGCACTCCACGTACATTCTATTTATATCTGTTTATAAGTATTTCCGCAAAGTAACGCCTGAATCAATAAAACATTCTAGTGTTATTTCCGTTGCTTCTGGCGTTCACTTTGGGAACAAAGTTTTACTCTCCTGCTCTTCCTCATCTACTTCGTAGCTGTCTTGGTTATGAGTCCATTGGCAAACATATCTTGTTTTTTTAGTATGATATTGGAAGGAAAACAAGCAGACGGATTACCTGATGGTAAGAAATTCACGACGGTAATGGTGCGTTGCCAACCTGAGGCCGAGATATTAGGCCTTGAGCAAAAATTAATTTACCAGATACCTTACCTTACAAACTGGAACACGTCATGACGTTATGGCGTCAGGAATAGGTAAGGCGGTGGTACCAATCCGGGTGAGTCGCTACGAAACTCTACCACCTAGTCAGATATGACGGTGTCAGTGACAGTAAGCCTTTGCTCGCCTTTTACGAGCTGCCTGGCAGAAAGGCAGATGGTCTATTCTGCAAAGGAGCCCAGACCAACACGGGGACACGGGGGTTCCACGAAATTCAATCAACATTTCTTGGATCATCTCTTTTGCCAGATCCCAACTGCTTTGTGATTGTGCTGCGGTATAGCGGAACTGATTTTTCATGATGTAACGATTTTTTTATCATAACTTGTTATAAGGGAATTAGGATAAGTGACGAAATGTAATGACTCCGTCGGCTTATGACTGTAATGTGATATATATTATTCTATTAAACATTCTCTCCGTGTGGGTCGGAGCTCCTTCCTTCTAGGCAGCTGGTAAAAGGTGAGCATAGACTTTCCGTCATTACGCCGTGACATCTGATTATGGTGGTAGAGTTTCGCAGCAGCTCCCCCGGATTGGTACCACCGCCTTGCCTATTCCTGCCGCCCTTACGTCAGTTTTGCCGTTGACGTGTTCCGGTGCGGAGGATAATTTGATTAGCCTCAGGTTGGCAATGCGCCATTACCACCTTTGGTGTCTCTAGGCGGCGTGAATTACTTACTTCCAATATCGTAAAAAAACAGCCAGTCATAACGAGGTGGTTAAGTGTCGTACAGCAGTTTTGACCCGACCAACTTCTGTCATGGATTTATTTCTTACCATTTCAGTGTTTGGGAGTGGGAGGTAGGATAGCCGGTAGTCTATATTACATTAAAGCCGATCACGATCGCTTTAGCGATACATCTTTGGTGTCCAATGTATATTGTTGTAAGGTCCACTAGCACGTTCCTGGGTTTAGTATTCTCTGGGTGTTTCTACCTAAGGTTGATAATTTAACTCATTATTAAATTTAAGCCAGAAACGTACAATCGAGCCTAAGTATAACATAAATAAGGGATAGCAAATCAGACAGATATATACCAATAGAGGAATAATAATGTTTAATTTAAAAATACCGCAAGTTCATCTTGAATGTCTGAGCGGCGGCGCTCGCAGAGCTCGCCAGGCTCGAAGGTATGGCGGGTTTTGTCCTCGAGAATCTCTCATTATCTACCGCAAAGGATGTAGTTCTATTTTTACAGTCGTCTGAAAAAAACGAAGAAATATCCCATATTTAGTACAATACCTCGACTTTGCCTGTATTTAAGTTTACTTGATCGAAACACCGATGGGACAGTTTTGCGACTTATCTAATACTGCCAAAGCTTTGGCTACTACCGTAGTCTTGTTTGTAGGAGAAGTTTATTTTTTGCTATCAGAAGGTAAACGATATTGATGCTCATATTTTTAAACTCAAACAGTTTAAGTTTTAGCCATGATGATGCTGTATAAGCGAAACCGGTAGGCTACTAGTTACAAAGTAATAAATTATAAGTGATAATTAAAACAGTACAAGTGTTTCTTTCTTTAAAAATATGAATATTTGGAAGTTTTACCAAGCGCCGACGATGGAAAATATCAAAGATATTAATGCTTTTAAAGTTGTGAATATTGTATTATTGGGTTAAAGAGATTTAACACCTATCATATCTACTATATGTTTAGGGGTAATGAGTACGAACGGGAGCGCGTCATGGAAAAATCTATTTTAACGAGTAGCAGTAATAAATAGTAACAGAAATAAGTAAGGCGGTAGGTACTACTGACTAGACGAATTGTACCGCAGTACTCTACCACCAATGATTTGACGAGCTGCCTGGCAGGAAGACAGATGGCCTATTCTACACTGGAGTCCCGGACTATTATGGGGAAAATGATACTTATTTAAAGAAGTATTTGAATTAAAACTGGAATAAATATAATAAGAAGCCAGAACCTTAAATACAAACATCACAAAATAGTCACGCAATCCCCAACTGATGGATTTACATTTTGAATAGTTTTAATAATTAACTATACCGAGTGATGGTCCGAGTTCCCTGAGCAGAATAGGCCGTCTGCCACCCTGCAATGTAGCTACCTACTTACTTATTCCTGCCGCCACAATATCAGTGTCATGCTCCTGTCTGGAGGGTAGGGTGACCGTTAAGTATTTTAAAAATAAGCACAACGTCTCGGTCACTGTAAAACAATGCACTTTTAACTTCTATGGTGTCACATTTTCCAAACCTGGTTTCTAACAACTAAGAGAACTCTGCTAGTTCGCTGTCTTATGACAAAAAAATAATTGCCCTCATCGAAAACTGAAACCGAGCCTCGCGCTTTTTCGTTAAAATTAGGCATATTGTATGCTAGTCGCTCTTCAAACTAGGCCGATATTTCGGAATTATCGATCACATTTTATTAGATTTACCTATTTCATAAATCATACTTATTCTTTATGTCACGTTTTATTATTTTGAATAATCTACCAGGTTTCTACGTTTTCAATCAACTTCTTTTACAATTACCTTTCCTTTTCTGACAGCCTATAGACTCATGTTGCTTGATGAGACAATCTTACCAACGGTGGGCTCTCTATCTAAAAACGTAACCGCTCATTAAAATGAAAAGGATTTTATATTCAAAATGTTATAAACCAGTGCACGCGATGAACGACCGCGTTAACATGACAATGGCGAGTCGGTGTCAGGACGTGCATTACACCTAATTACAATATTTAAAATAAGCGCATATACAGTAAATGAAATCATGTATGGGTCATGCTACAGGCGATGCAGTTTATGGTCTCTATTTGGAGTCTACTACTCGGTCAAATTAGTAGGCGGTTTTTCTTCTGCCTTTACCTAAAAACAATTTTCATCACGAAGTAGGTATTATATACAGGTAGGTATAATTACCTACTTACATAAATTAAAAGAATTAATTATCCCTCGTGTTGGTCTGGGTCCGCTGAGTAAAATAGACCATCTGCCTGTCTGTTAAGCAACTCGTAAGAGGCGAATACAGATTAAAACTTATATAATTACAAAAAAGACCACTGGTGGTTGAGTTTTGTGCAGCAACTTGTCCGGGTAGGGATCCACTGCCTTGCTTATTCCTGCCTCCATAACTACACGTTCCGATCCGGAGGGTCAGGCAGTCGGTAGATTTTGCACTAACAACACGCCCGCAGGATGACGACGCACCTAAAACATTAATGTTGTCTATAGAGTACGGTTGTCTCTTAGCATCAGGAGAGCCATGTTCTTGTAAACTCTCACATAAAAAATAAAAAAAAAATACATCGGCAGAATTGGCGACAGACTAGTTAAATTTCCATCCGGTAATCGTGCTTTCTGCTTACTTGCCAAAGCTATTGAAGGTATTTTTTATCATTCGTCTTTTCCTCCATTGCGGAAATCAGATAACACGTTGGACCAATCCGCAAAAGAGAAAACCAATTTATATGACATATTTTTGCAAATAATTCAACTGTTGATGATATGGGAACTCTTGCACCCTTATTTCTCTCGTCAGGATAGCACTATGACCGAGATGCATTTCACGCAAACTGCAAACGGATTTCCTGATGGTAAGAAATTCACGCCGCCTAGAGACACCAAAGGTGGTAATGGTACGTTGCCAACCTGAGCCCGGGATGTTAGACCTCGAGCAAAAGTAAGTTTACCGGCTACATTACCCTCCAAACCGGAACACGTCACGACGTTATGGCGGCAGGAATAGGTAACGCGGTGGTACCAATCCGAATGAGTTGCTGCGAAACTCTACCACTTAGTAAAATCTTCCGGACGTCAACGAATCTAATAAGCCTGATGATATACCTGTAATTCTACTGTGCTCCAGAATTCACCCGTGTGTCGACTTTTGTTCCGGGCTTATTTACACATATGGTGTGGTACTATTATTATGGAAAATTGGTTTTCTATTCCTATTCACCTATAGGTCATTCTATAGGTGACAAGTTTGAGCCGTCAACCGTCTTTCAAAAGTGACGGAGAACATTATTAACAGATGTAACTTGCGTACCTGGAACAACAACATCTGATCAGCGATAAAAATATGGCATTCGATATCACCTTTCAGCTGGTGATCGTTTGGTTTTCTTTACTCAATACTGGGCTGAAGCGATTGAGAGTAAAGGAAAAGTGTTCCGAGTGATTTTGAGTGCAGCAAAGGTATTTGAAATGGTCAGTCATATGGCACTTTTTTCGAAATTAGATATTATTTCGATCATACGGTTTACCTGTGGGAATGTTTAAGTGGATCGCTAACTTTCTGCAGCATTAAAGTTGCCATGTACAGTGTACTCTCAGATGAGAAGCCAATCAATGCTGGCATTCCGCAGGGTTCTGTGCTATCTTGAACGCTGTTGCTGTTACATATCAATGATTTGTTTCTACTTGATGAAATTTATTGTTTCAAAATTCAAACGAACTCCTTAAAAGTTTTTGTGAGAGAAAGCCAAAATAAACTTATGTTTGAAATTGTAGAAACCTGTAGCTGCCAGTATGCCTCAATTTGAAGTGCCTGGATGTGAAGTACTACCTGACACTACAACTTTATAAAGCTAGGATTACCCCTTACATGGAATAATGCTCATACATAGCGACATAGCAGGAGATCCCCAGTATAAAATCCTTCTTTTTGATCTAATTCAGAGACATTCCATTGCAATTTTAATAAACTCCGATGTATCGCGCCATCTCCAGCCACCAAGTGTCGGAAGAGATGTGCTCTTAGTGTATTCTACAGGCTGTGCTATGGGGAGTGTTCTGTGGAGCTCTTTAACCTGATACAGCTTTTTTTTTCAATACTATACTGCTTACCAGCCAAATGTACCAAACACTGTTGAGGTCGTCAACACGTGGACGTCTTCAACAGAGCAGTTTGATAGGCTCATTTTAGTTTGTGCTTCCAAAATATGGAACTCATTTCCTGAATCAGATTTCCCCT
>NJDC01003698.1:0-21075 GCA_002245475.1 Calephelis virginiensis
AATGTTGCGGAGCGAAAACACTTGATCTGTACATCTTCTTCCAGACCTGAAACCGCCTTGAGCCTCCCACAATGTTCCATCGGACATCCCTTGCATCCACCTTTCAACTATTTTTCCATACACTTTTGATGCTAAACTGGTCTTTCAAAAATCCCAAATCCAGAAAATTAAATAAATCAAAGTTCATGAGTGATAGAGGGGTAATCTTAATAATATAATTTATAAGGGACCATCTTGGAATCATGATCAACCTCTCCAACGCAACTATCAGGTACCCTCGTGAACTTAGCATGCAAAACTCTTGAAAATCAGTTTTTTTATCAGAATGGGTTTAAAATCGTTTGTACCTGATTGTACCAACTTTTTTTTGTTTGTACCTCAATACTTAAAGTGGGCCCAAAAGGACCCCTCATGCAAAACTCTTGAAAATCAGTTTTTTTATCAGAATGGGTTTCAAATCGTTTGTACCTGATTGTACCAACTTTTTTTTCGTTTATACCTCAATAGTACCCCTTGAACTATTATATAACTATATAAAAGGGCCCCATATTCTTAGTTCTTAAAATTCAGTTTTTTTTAATAAGAATCGGTTAAAAATCGTTTGTACCAGATTGTATCAACATTTTTCTCATTTGTACGTCTATAGTAGAAGGGGGCCCATTAGGGCCCCCATGCAAAATTCTTGAGAACTATTTTTTTATCGGAATCACTCTAAAATCGTATGTACCTAATTGTTTTCATTTTAATCGCAATAGTAAAGGGCCTTATTTGGCCCAAACAGAGCCACACTGAATTCTTGAAATTGTCGAAGTGAATGAAAGCTCTGGTTTAGGTCAACATAAAGGCATTCTTCTTAAATTCAACACTTGTACCTCAATGGTGAAACGTGAGTGCAAACCCTAGACTAGGTCTCCCGTAAGGCAGTACACACAAATTCGTTGTTTGTACCTCGAAGGAATGGCCACTGGGCCCAAAGTCATGTTTCAAGTGTTTTGAAATTATCGTGGTTTGTACCTTGGTCAAATCGATGCATGCTATTGTCTGCGTGAGTGGAAACCCTATTCTAGGTCTTCCGTAAGGCAATTCACTCAAATTCGTTGTTTGTACCTCGAAGGAATGGCTACTGGGCCCCCTAAATCATGTTTCAAGATTATTTAAACTTTCGAGGTTTGTACCTTGGTGAAATCGATGCATGATATTGTCGGAGTGAGTGGAAACCCTAGTCTAGGTCTTCCGTAAGGCAATTTACACAAATTCGTCGTTTGTACCTCGGAGGAATGACCACTGGGCTCAAAATCATGTTTCTAGGTTTTCGAAACTTTCAAGGTTTGTACCTTGGTCAAATCGATGTATGCTTTTGTCTGAGTGAGTAGAAACCCTAGTCTAGGTCTCCCGTAAGGCAATTTACACAAATTCGTCGTTTGTACCTCGAAGGAATGGCCTCTGGGCTCAAAATCATGTTTCTAGGTTTTCGAAACTTTCAAGGTTTGTACCTTGGTCAAATCGATGTATGCTATTGTCTGAGTGAGTAAAAACCCTAGTCTAGGTCTCTCGTAAGGCATTTCACCCAAATTCGTCGTTTGTACCTCAAAGGAATGGCCACTGGGCCCAAAATCATGTATCAAGTTTTTTTAAATTTTCGAGGTTTGTACCTTGGTCAAATCGATGCATGCTATTGTCTGAGTGAGTGAAAACCCTAGTCTAGGTCTCCCGAAAAAAACTACAAAAAAATATACTCATATTACAATCATAGAAAAGTATTGATACAAGGAACAATAATTATTCCAGTTTTTTGTCAGCTAGGTTTCCTGAAACTTTATAATCTATTACACATTATTTAGATTAGATTTAATAACATAGATAGTAAAAAAAATATGCAAGCAGTACTAGTCAAACCTACAAAGACTGCCAAAATACTAACTTTTTATTATTCTTTTTTTTAAAAAACAATAAAATCTCTCTCTTAGATCTTAGGATCGCTGTTTATTAAAAAACTACACTATCACCCTTCTAAAACAGCATCTTTTTTTATGTTTGTTTCTTTTTATTACAGATAACAACTCCACAAGGAGAAGAGTACTTGGTATCAATGCCAACAAAATTTAGAAAAAATATTTGGGTGAAGCGTGGGGACTTCGTTCTTGTAGAACCTATAATTGAAGGAGCTAAAGTGAAAGCAGAAATTGTTAAGATAATGAACAAGGACTCTATAAAATTTTATAAAGAAAATAACATATGGCCAAAGGAATTTAATGATGCTAAAATTGAAAGTAAAAGTGACAATAGTGAAATGTTTGAAAATACCAACAGGGTTCACATCCCACAAAATGACTTCAGTGACTCAAGTGATAGTGAAACAAATAGCAGTAGTGATGAGGGATAATATAAGTCATTAAAAAAATTAATGCCTAATATATTTCTACTTTCTAAACTAGAACTATCTTGTAGGGTGTGTGTACTAGTAACAAACCAATTAAGCCACATTTTGAAATTAATTTTAATGTTGTGGCTTAGTTATTAGAACAATCATTGCCAAACAAATATTAACATACTCCTTGTCTGCCATAGAATCATGCAGCTTTTTACGATTTTCTTAATAGCTGTTAGATTTTTTTTTATAAAAAAAAGATTATAGAAAGCCATAATGTGCCTAAAGTTGACCAGATTGTACCAGCAATAGACCCAGTAATATGCCAATAGTGAACCAGTACATTCAACTTTTATTGTAGAATTTTTTTTTATTAATACTGACGTGTTTTGTACTTAACTTTCATCATAACTTTTCATCAGTCTACAAATTTCCAAAAATTCTTACATGCCACAAGGCTTATAACGTTTTTTAATTATGAAATTAACTTCAAGAGATTCTTATCAGGGCCGTCTTTCACTTATTAGAGGCCCTGAGCACATTGGGATAATGGGGCGCCCTTGACCAAAACCTCTGCAGACCCACAATTTATAAGGGCTTTATAAACTAAAACCCAATGTACTAAAATCAGAACTAATAAAAATATGGTGCTTAGACCCAGACCATCTCTTTAGTAAATTTTTGTCGGGAGATGAGACTTGTAAATAATATTTTAGGGGTGGTATTATATTGACCTAAGGACGCTAGAACAATTTAAAAAAGTGGATTTTATTTTGTTCTTTTTTTTTATGACATTGGGTCCACATTACATAAATAGGGTGTTTTTTTTTAAATCTATTTTTATAAGGGAAAATGCATATTTTTATTTTCAAAATTTTATAATTTGAGGTATCAACTTAAAAAAGATCAGATTGTAACATATTTATCTTCTATCTAAACCTTAATTAAGTTTGCACTCCTACAGAGATCAAAATAATGTCAGTCTTATGAGTTAAAGGCACTTTCATCTTAATTGTCTTGAGACAGCCTGTGACTAAAATAACCACAATATTATAATTACATAGAAAAAAAGCTATGCTTATCAAAATAAAAATTCTCACTTTTTTAACAAAAATTAAAAACAAAACAAATTGCTTGCATAAATTAACATAATTAGCAAAACAGTAATCAAAACCTAAACTAGTATTTAAAATGCACCATATCAAAATTTAAAAAATAAAGAAAAGAAAGACTTATTCATGAAACGCTTTGAAACAGTTTCTTTTGGCTGTCAAGCAGAGAAAAAGATCACAATTAATGCATCTTATTGTCGATTTTTTATCACATCCACTCAAGCGACAACAATGCTGTTTCATATCTACTTCTGGCATGTGTGCAGAGCCATGGGTTCGGCATATTTTTGAGGGTATTGGTACAGGTGCAGGTCGACCATGCTTTCGAACATTTTCTTTTAATATTGTTCTTCCACATCTTAAATTTCGAATGGAGCAGTATTTTGTTCAATTAGTTGTTCTACTAGGTTCATTTTATAAAATCTGAGCTGTAGTATATTTCTTGCAGGAGTACCTTTCTCCTGTTCTTCTTTTTTATACTGAATTCACGCATTGTCAACTGACAAGTCCAATATGTGAGAAAATAATCTTACAGTCCATTTTTTAGTTCGGTATCTTAAAGAACAGACTGCTAGCTGACGGTCGGCTAAGTCGACGCCACCCATATTTTTATTGTACATCTTGATGACATCTTGTCTGTCGAAATACATGCAAATTTTTTTTTTTTGCAATATCTTCTGCACAAATCAGGTTCTTCATTTGCATACGTTGAAGAGAGCATCAAAACAGGTTTATTATCGTACCACTTGGTCATAGACATCAAACCGTCATTCCTGATAAACACTTGAGAACTACCATGTCCTTCATCTTTTAGAGTTTCATCAGTGGCCAAAAAATCTCGTGCTAAACGTGGAATCCTGTTTTTCATTAAAGTACCTGTACATCCTATCCCTTTTGTCTTCAATTCTTCGATAAGTTTGGCAGAGGTAAAATACCGATCAAAATATACCAAGTGACCTAGAACTAGTGATTCTGTCAGTTTGAGTACAGCTTTCTCTCCTTGGTCAAATGAGCTGTCATAATAGTCAGGGTACGTTGTATTCCCTTGGTATATTATAAAATCGCAAACTGTCCTATCAGGATTTGCCAATACATACGCTTTCAAACCTACAGGATTGGGTTTTCCCGGGCAGTGCTGATGGATACTGCATGCTCCTGTAAAAGGGATCATCATTTCATCTATATGTCGGATAGATATCACACAAACGCGGGCCGAACGGGAATACCAGGACTTGGAGGCCGAGAGCTCACAACTTGAGGGTAGTTAGTACATAATTAAGAAAAATCAAAACAAAGCCGTAACACCTGGTCTAGTCGTACAACCACATCGTAAACCTCATCATAATAATAAACTATAGAGTAGCTACGTAATTACTCACTACACTGTTTACAAACATAACCACAATCACGCACAAAACAACTATGGCGTACACCCATTTGTTACTAAATAAACCATCAAACATTGGAGTAAGCCTGCTACTATGACAACACTATGTAAACACGTCAAGGTGTTCGTGATTACGCAAACGCCAAACCCCCGAAGGGGAAAGGGGGGCTCCACCCCGCCCCTCTTAACGTGAGTGCCGACCGAATAATGCAACCCCTGGACGACCCACATCCTGGGCCCCAAGATCCCAATTGAATTAACAATTGCGACCTAGAAGTGTCTCTTTGTCAACCTATGAGAGGGAGAGACTATTACCAGTGGCGACTTCCCTACTAGTCAGTGGTCCAAACACTGAGAGATGTGCACAAAGTATCTCTGCCGAAATATGGCGGCGCTAGGGTTTATATACACGTGGCCGCGGTGAACGGACCAATAAGAAACGAGTTACTTGGTAATGCGCCACCTGTTGTGCTAATGAGACAACTTTATTCATGACTTCCCGATAAAACCGACCAATAAGAAACAAGCTACGAGAATTCCGTTGCACTTGTGGCGCCAAATGTACCACAATATCACAACTATACTTTGTTCATGACTTTCCGACGTTACAAGCGGATGCGCCACACGTTGCTCCGACGACACTCATGACCACAGATATTAGAAAATAGGTATACTAGCTCATGACCTTCCGACATATAGATATGTGCTGTTGTTTTTCTTCTTTATTGCATGCTTCCCAAACTTTTGACAGCAACGGTCTAACTTTCCATAGTTTATCTTTTTCCGATCTTCTACTGAAATGTCATCATCAAAAACGAATTTCAATGAATTTCGTAAAACGAAGAACCTGTTACGTGCATGTTATCTGCTACTAATGGTATTCTCCATTTGATCTCTCAATACATGAGAGTTATGGGATAACCAGTACAAGCCATAATCAATTATATTCCAATATACACTTGGAGTTCATTATAGCTCAATTGTAGACGTTTTCGAGTTTTCTCCACAGATGTTTGGTTTGTCTTTTCGACTATTAAGTATTGACGAAAAAATTCCATCTGACTGTAATCAGCTCTGTCTTGTTTTAAATAAGACGGTTCATTGAGGGTTGGAGTGTTTAATGGAAAAGAATTTTCAGTCACTCATCGGTTTGTCGTTCGCAGCTGGACGCTCTTCACTATTTTCGGTATTGGTTGGAATCCTACCAAAGATCTGGGAAAAACCTTTTCCACGTGCTTTAAAATAAGATCGTCCTCGAGAACGCCTAGAAGCACCACGTATCAGAACTCGTCCCCGACTACGACTAGTTCCAGGTTCATTGAATTGTGCATTGACGCTTGGCTCGCTGTCAGTTTCATTATCACTGCTGCTACTGCTGTCGATTGAAGGTCGAAATTCTTTATCCTCGTCGCTTGCAGGGAATGCTTCTTCATTTTCGGAATCATCAAATGATGAATCATCAAACAGTTCCAATACTTGTATTTCATTCAGATCTGTAAGAATAACATGCAAAATTAAACGTAATAAGTAAACATACTGAACTAAAACCCAAAGTACTATAATAGTACAAAATAATATAGGTACAAGAAAATGAAATAAAATTAAAGTTAAATTACAAAATATTTTGAACTCTATAGCCTGTGACATCTTAAATATATATAAATTACGTGTCACGTTGTTTGGCCGCGATGGACTCCTAAACTACTTGACCGATTTGAATCAAATTTGCACACCGTGTGCAGTTTGATCCAACTTGAAAGATAGGATAGCTTACATCTCAATTTATAATCAAAAAAATTAACATCCGAGCGAAGCCGGAATAGGCAGCTAGTTTATTTATAAGTTAAGAATAAATTACTTGCAATCTACTTAGAGATTTCAAAAATATTAATTGATTTAACTAACATTTTCGGTGCGAGCTTGTCATCGCGGGCCGCGGTGACGTTTCGTGACAAAAAGAGAAAAATATTAGCTGTACTCTTTCTTACCATAGTGTTACCATGTGGCAAATATGTCAAAACATTACTCGGAACTAAACACGTGATGTGGCGGGCAAATTTAAACAATCAAAACTTGTAATATTTCGGTTTAGTACTCGAACATTGGGTCATAGTCCAGTAACGGCCTTAAAATTCTTGGATGTATACGATTTAATGATTTTTTTCTAGCACTAGTACGCGGGATCTCAGGAGGATAACATACTCGTAGCACAATTTTGTTACAATGAACAAAGAACATACATGTGAGGCCTATAAAATCAAAGGCAGCTAAATCCAAGTTGGTCAAATATTCAGTAAGCTACAAAAATCGATTATTTTGTTCAGGTAGCTACGATATTATATATTCTAAAACAGATTTATAAAGAATGAGAATAATACTAATAATCTAAATTTTAAATAATAAAACTCCCTTTATATTTGAGTACAGAGTGAAAATAAAATTGAATTTAGCTGTCTTTGATTTCAACTACAGCACATAGTTATGTTTGATTCTGAGTAAATGGATATAACTGAGTTTGATAATGACAGCCACCATTTTGAACTCAAAATGGCGGCTTCGGATTAGTGATGTTCAATAATAAAGAGATACATTCGATACAATAAAAAAACAACTATATTATTTTTATAATTTTTAATAAATTTTTAATCAGATATGTGATAATTGCTTTCATTATTTTGTGCTTATTATATTTTTAAGACTGGCGATACTTCTGCTATCCCCTCACAAAAACTTTCTTCTAAATCTTGATTTCCTTCAATAAATGGCCCTTTAATAATACCCAAATAAAATTTTAAGTCTTCTCTTTCGTGCCATTCGAATCCAAAATGTTTTGCTAACAATTTCTCAACATCCGTTGTTTTAGCCTGTGTCACAGGCACTCCCGTTGAAATGGTGATAGGTTGAAGCATGCTTGTATTTTTGCCAGTTTTGCAGACATTAATGGCTTTATTGGTGTCCGAATTATAAAATGGTTCACCGCGGATAAGTATGTTTCTTAAGATCTTTGATCTCTTTATAATGAATCTTTTGCATTCGGTTATTTTGAATGGCCATTTCGCTGTCGGTTTAAAAACCTCTTGAGTAGCTCTTTTGAAGTCTAACATAATGATATCCCTTAGATTCGTGACCGTTGCATAACTTGAAATGTTGTCGCTATATTCTTCTGGTTGAATGATTACTTCTCTTCTTTAGAATTTTTTCTATATTGCCAAAGACTCTGCCCGGGGGCGTAAAACTATGCCCTGTTACGGGAACTATTATTGCAATACGTTTGACAGAGACATTTTCCAATAACAATTTAGATAACATACTTAGCATAATGCTATTTTTATTTTGTCCACCGCATCCGTCGGCAAATAAGCGTATGATAGTGATCCATGATAAATTTGTTTTATTTAATCGATCGTAGACGGCTGATGCTATTTGATTAGCTGTTTTACCAAATTCGTTTTCAGTCCAGGTGTATGCAAAGGTTGTGTTTTTATTAAGCTTGTCTTTAGAGGATCCTTGCACAATAGTAAAGTTATATAAGTAAAATTGGCGACTGTAGTAAGCACTTTGGTCATGAATTCGAGGCAGTGGATTGTTTTTCTGGCAATCAAAGGAGAATGTTATCATATCGTCTTTTTGCTCCTGCAGTATTTTGAAGAACGCCTTTGCTCGTAATTTATGCACTCTTAGTTCAATCATTAAATCATTTTTCATGATTCTATCGTTTTCTTTTTTTATTCTCTCAGTCAATGCAATACAAGTCGAGCAGACGTCAGTGCTAGGGGTAACGAAACCTAAATTAAATTCTCTATTAAAAATATGGCGGAAGTATGATTGTTCAACAGGAGATTGGGGATTTTCGCCTCTCAACATTTTATACAGCTTGTTTATACTCAAGTCACTAGGTAGGTATTTTCGTTCTTGAGAGGATGATCGACAATAATGCGATTCGATACATTTTAGTTTCATAATGTAATGTAGAATGGACTCCTTCTGATCTTTAAATTTATTAATTTTACGATTACCCCCTCGTCGTTCCCTGGCAATTTCCCCTGTATAAAATAAATGTAATAAAAAGCATACTCTACACGATATTTTGTAATGCCAAGTATATTCAGTAACGCTTTTTGGCAAACAGGAACACAATCATTGTGAGCTCTGAAAACACTATACTTTATATTAAAATCTCTACCCAATGTTATGCCTTTGGTAGGACGCCTCCTTTTTACCTTCTTCGTTTTACAGCACTTTAGTATCAAAGCATCTTGATCACTCCGTTTATTTGAGGAATAAAACGAACGGTGAAAATTCATAATAACAGTCATTGTCAAATTTGAACATTTTAGATGTTTATTTTTATGTGAACAAATTATTCGTTCTGGTGCTTTCTTTGGCATGAACCTGTAAAGTAGAAAAGAATGCTATAGTTTATACGCAAACAAATGGCTAAATTAATTGAAAAAATCATTGACGACCGGCCTAAGTTGGCGGTGATGACTGAACGCGACGAAACCAAGCACCATCTCCACGTTTACCAGAGTGACGACTGTTATAAGTTTGTACGCGCACAAAAGAGAAATCTTTCGCAAGCTCTGAAGCGGGTACCCCCTGGCTACAAGCTGGTCATCCAACGGAAAAACATTCCAAACGGAGTCAATGTACTCAATCGCACTAAGGAATTGCTCCTCCGTGACTCGTACAAATCTTGTTATAACAATATTCGAACCAGCATAGATGTGCCAAGTCTTGTGAAAGACCTGTTATCGACTGTCTTAAGTGTCTATCTCTATAGTGAATAACGCTCTCTGCGCCCGGTCTGCTTATAAAACTTAGTAAAGGGGAATACGCGGGGAGGCCCCCGCGTATTCACGGCAAAAAAAAAACACTTGGAGGCGTGAGATATGGTTATTTTTTTACTGCAGTATTAATATATTCTAATAGTGGGTATTTGTAATTAAATCACATCACTAACATAAATCACTAACCTTTTCTTCTTAGCAATATTAGCTTTCCAATTCTCTGGGTTTCTTGTTCTTTTACGAGCCTTGCCCGTACTTGCACTTGTTACAGGGACCTACATGGTTATCCAAATTCGAATTATAGCAAAAAAAAAATATCACGCAATTCAATAGAAACAAAAGAATTACGCCAGAAACTGGATGACACATTCGCAAAAATTGTATGGGGCGGCCATGATGTTTTATGCGAAATCTTGATCCCTGATTGGCAGGCGTAATTCTTAGCTGTATTTGATTCTTATTGATTGGCATGTAGATGTCTTTGATGCCAATATCAACTTTTGAACTGAATTTGCTAGGAATTTAGCTGCATTTGTTAGTAAAATGAAAACATTAAAGCGTGTAGAAATAACTAGATGGCGTCATAGAGAACTCATTTTACGACATTAAGGCGTTTAGCTGCCTTTGATTTTATAGGCCTCATGTGCAAAGTTTGAGCTTTATTTTTAATTCTATATAACAGCTGTTTATTATGATTAATAATGCAAATCCACTCTAAGGAACTTCTATCGTATCACATTCTATAGTAATTAGTAACAAACTGTTCAATCTCTCCTGAAAATGAATTAGGAATTCGCATTGTATTTCTTAATTCGTTTTTTAGTCTTTTTAATTTGGAGAAAGAGCATTCCCCACTGCAGTTTGTTACCATCATGCAGATTCTCAGTGCGATTTCTACATTAAGAAAGGGGTCTTCAATTTTGTTCTCTTTCAAAAGATGATAATATATTATTTCCAGTATACTATTAGAATCTTCATTTTTCTTTGAATTTTCAAGTATTCTGTTAAATGTAAACAAGGTATTTCTAACTCTTTCTCGTTTACGTCTTCAAAATAGATTTCACTGAATTATTTGCAACATTGTCTCAACTCTTCGGAATTCAGAGCTCTCAAGAGGAAAAAAAACCAAAATGTTGATAAATGTTTTTTTATGAACTTAATCGCTGTTTTAGTTGAACACCCAGTATATCAATTATGGGCATAAAGGTCTCTACTTTGAATCTTTCATTTTCAAGTCTGGCGTGAGCTTCTCTTGTGTCTGGTTCTTTCAGATAAGTCTTTTTAGTCACATTCCGGGTTTTTTTCTTTGGCGAATGACTCGAAGTAATCAAACTTATCCCTGAGGCTAATAACATACTCATCATAATTGTTTGTTTTGTCTATTCTTTCTAATATAGAGCTCCAAATTCAAGATTTTCAATTTTTTTGGACCGACTAAGGGCTTCTCTAGTTTCGTGTGCTTGCTCTGTATCTTTTGCGATGTATGTCAAAGCTTCTTTAATTTGATCCGAATCACGAAAGGATCCGCACTATCAAACTTTATGTGATGCGCTTTTTGAAATTTGCAAGGTCGTGGTATTCAAAAAAGTTTCTGCAGCCAATTTGAAATCATAAAAATCTTCCACGTTCATTTTAATAACCCGAAATGGGTTTTTGAACCTTGCATTTTCAACAAGATTTTTTAGATGGTGCCTACCATACAATTTGATACTCGCTTTCGTTTTTCTATTATTGCGAAGTCTCCTTTTTTTCAGCAATCACTTTACCACTAGCAGTCGTGTAGTGTTTACAGGCATCCTTTAATGCTTTTTTAATAACTTGCACACTATTTGTACCATTTTTACGCTTTTTTCTTCCCGAACCGGTAACAACAGCAGGTACAATGTCCGCCATTTTCATAACACTGGTAGCTCGCTGCTAGGGACTTAAACCCTTTTAAAAAATAATGTGCTCTGCGTCCCACACCCCCGCGTTTCTTATAGATAAGTACCGAGTAGAAAACTACGCTAGTCACTCAATGCTTATTTTAAGCCATTAGCGATGGCATATAGAATATATTTCTGGAATAAAATACGTTTTGAATTTTTCGGCACTTAGACCCTTTTTTATTTCCATTTTCAATTTTCTTCAATACTTTGATTTAAAATGTCACTTTCTAGTAATAAATTTAGGACGTCAGCTGAAAGTGGTAGTCGTTTTTATTGTTTTTCTTCCTCATTCCCGTCAGGAGAGGATCGGAGGTTGGAAGAGCTTGTTGAATACATCTGTGTTACAGGCTACCCGGTAAAATTTTTGGGCGTAGTTGAGACGGTACTCTTTAATATGTTTGTTGCAGGCTTCTGCTGCTTCTTCGGACAATTGTCCAATAGGAAGAATGGCTTCCGCTACCACTTCGGCCCCATGACTCAGTATTTTATGTCTTGTCGGAAACATTGGGTAAAATTATACAATGAAACGTACAGCTTAGCTGTCTCTTGGCAATATCTATTAAACGCCTCCAAGTTTATTTTAATACCACAACACAATGTGTCCAAAATTATTTTTGGAGTTCACTCCTTAAGAAACGATTTGAGTTATAAGGACGGAAATTGTATAAGGAGTAAAATCAAGTGTAATACGAAAAGTTGAGGCGTTACGTAGAAATAGACAAAATCAGTATTTTTTTCTCCTTCAGGACTGACTATCTCGCCCGAACAAAAGTTGAGTCGCCCCGAGCGGGTCGTCATTTGGCTCCGCCACGGTCGAGTTACGTATGACATTGACATAAGTCGAATAATTTAAAACGCAGTCGATTTGTTCGAATGATTTGCGTAGTCGATTAATTAGTATTATTTCTATTCGATATATATCATAATTATTGTTCGTAAAGAGTAAACTCCAATCGTGCGTCGTAGCTGACACACACACACTTTTTTAATCTATAACCAACCAAGTTGCTCCCGGAACTTATCTCGAATTCCTTTTTTTTTTTTATTTGCGAATATTTGCTTTCATTGACAATAAGACGTATATTCCAATTTTTTACAGGCAATCTATAGACTACATGGAGGATGGTCTCAAAAAATCTTATGCGAGCATGCAATAAAGATAAACCGAATTTCATATTTTCTTTTTTGCATTTCTTCACCGCGGTCGTCTCCAAATCATTAAACTGTGATGAAGTAGAGCCACGTAAGTAGCATGTAATGTTTGATTTAGTATGCGTAGCAACATTGCACATTTTTCCATCAACCAATCATTTATTTTATTTATGCCTCACGGAAAACTTGTTCATTTGTTATATCTATGGTTTCTTTCACAAAAGGTATATTTCTTATTGGTCGAAAATACCGCGGTGAAGGTGGGGTAGGGTTTTGCCACAATATTTTTCTTTGCGATCCATATACCAACTGAAGAGGTGCAACAGAACTTTGGAATAGATTTGCGTCATAATCTGCTTCATTTTCAAATTTCATTTTGTATTGCATCTGTTGAGATCCATCGCGTCTCCATTTGCTTATTAATACTAGCGATTGTTTATCTGATTCACTCAATTGACCAAGATGTAAAATAAGGCGTTTTATCGCGTGGTTCATGAGATTTTAAACCCTTATTTCGGCGCATGTTTCGGTTACGCTATGGATTTTTGGAGTTCCCTTTCTTTAACTGTTGTAAAATAGAATAACATGGATAAAAGCTTGAATTGGTTTCACGCACTATTTCATATTGTTCTTGTGTCAATCAGGCTTCAGTATATACAGGCTTATTGGAAATGTGTCCCGATCCCGTTAAGGGGGTGTAGATGAGGTCACTAGCTAACTAATTAACCCATGGCCCATAGCTAACCCATGAGTATGCGGGGTAAAAGTAAACCAATCACGAGTTATATTTTTTTTCCTTTAAAAAAAAGAGTAATACAACTTTCAAAACAAGATTTAAAAAAAACTACGGGGTATTTTAGTATAAATATTTATTATAAAGTTACAGCTTACTCTAGTACATTATAAAACACAATAAAATAAATAAAAAAATTCATAGTTTTGAAATAAGAGATAGAAAACTCTACATTTTTTATGATTTTTACAAAGTTGCTTGGAATAAAGTGTAATTTTTTTCAAAAAATCACCAATGTACTTGGACGGCAGAACATTTTTAAAACATCTACAAATTATTAGCTATCCAACAAGATACAACATTTACACAAAAAGTTACATAATAATTTTAATAAAGATTAATAAACAGAAACAGGAAATGAACCTTGAATTTGAAATTTTCATTTTAATCAGTGCAAACATTTTATAGCTGTAAATCAATTAGAACACATTGTAAAAATCATAAAAAATGTAGAGTTTTCTATCTCTTATTTCGAAACTATGAATGTTTTTATTTATTTTATTGTGTTTTATAATGTACTAGAGTAAGCTGTAACTGCATAATAACTAATTATACTAAAATACGCCGTAGTTTTTTTTAAATCTTGTTTTGAAAGTTGTATTACCCTATTTTTTAAAAAGAAGGAAAAAAAAATAACTCGTGATTGGTTCACTTTTTCCGCGCATACTCATGGGTAATTAGTTAGCTAGTGACCTCATCTAAACCCCTCTAAACGGGATCGGGACACATTTCCAATCACCCTGTATAAACAAGGCGCGTAAATGTGTTAATTTCGTCGATGTCCCCTGTTCCGCAGTTGTACTTTTTTCAAAGCTACTGCATATTTTTTAGCTCTTCTGGAACTTTTCCTTCTTTTACAATTTTTGACGTTTCTACTTTGCCCGTTACTCGCAATTTCATTTGAGTAGCGTTCAATTCATTTATGTCAGATGATCTTAATTCTTTCGTTTTTCTTCGTTCGCTTCTATCACTCAACTCTAAAACGACTTTTGGGGTCGGCTGGGAGTAACGGCCGTAACTCACCGGGTCGTGGCCAGCGACGTTGCCATGGCTAGGTCTAGCGTTCCTGCGTCGCCATTCGGTCGCCAAGTGCGTTAGCCGTATACGTCTCAATACGAATTAGTTGGCGACGTCGCTGGCCACGACGCCATGGCGTCTCGGTGAGTTATGGCCCTTACTCCTGAAAAAAAAAGACAGTAGTAGTACTCAAAGACGTATACTCTTACTACTTTTAAAGTATAATAATAATAAACTAATAAAATAATAAACTAATTATTGTGCGAATAATATTCTTCAAATCATAACAAAACAATCGAGGTAATGGAGTTTATGTATCACCTACCTGCTTTCGGTAGCGATATGTATCCCTAAAGCCACTCGGCATTATTTTCTAGGAATCTGATCTTTGTGTTGCGAGCAGCTGACCATTTTTGTTTAAATGTATTTATGTTTTTGTTTTACATCAGCAATATTTTCTTCACTGTCTGCTTGTTGACTGAGCAGTTCTCGTGCCATAAACTTTGCAATTTTTGAGCGTTCCATTATATTAAACAAATAAATTCGAATCATGTATAAATATCATAAAGTTTCATTCTGCAAAGTTCATAATTTTTACAAACAATATAGACAAGTACTGTTTGTGAGTAAACATGGCTGGTTTTGTTGTTATTTACGGATTGTCGAATTTAAGCTTAAAGGGACGACTATTCTCTTTGGGGACGACGGGGGGTCCTCTATATCTTCCATACTTGACCCTAACCGGCGTGGGTATTTGGGCGAATGGAGTAAAATGCAACACGTGGCTTGAGGTTATTGTGTATTCTAACACAAAACGCAAATCACAAAATATATTCTCGAAAATATAGTCTGATTATCAAATTCACCAATACAAAAGACACTCCACCGAACACGTAGCGCGCTCACGCGATGCGAACCGATTCACGTTCTCTCACTTAATGTCGGCTCTTGTCTCGTGCACGCTAGCATCCAGTGTTGTGTCAGAGCGAACCTCCCACGTCAGTGTCAATTCAATGACAAATGACAGCTGACCCCGACATTGACACTGACTCGTTCACTCATTTAATGAAGGGCGCCTTCAAGCTTTATACATGACGGCGTTTCGTCAAACTTCAGGTTGACAGGATTGTCGATGTCAACCTAGCGAAGCGTCATTGTCAATGGTAGTGCGGGCGGCCATCTTAAACTCACTTTTCAACTAGGTGGCGCCTGCGCACCACGCTTGTGACGAATCGCTCAGAATCTTTGCAATCACGTTAAATCAAGCTCTGAATAAGTTGTTTACTGATAGTATTGAACACTAGTTTCTTTATTACGCTGTGATTCCTGTGAATGCTGATTAAAATACGTCAATTGTGAGCTGAAGCTAATTATTTTTATTTCTGCACCAACATACCCACATAATTAGAATAAGATGAGTTCCTGGCTTTTCATCAGAAGTGGGATCCGATGGGGCTGAAGGCGAGAGTCAGAGAATTAAACCGGATGCCGAGAAATTGCTGAACAGTATAGAGACGCTTTTGTCTAGTATTCTCGCGGTTCAGCAAGTACCAAATTTGAACAATCATTTCCCTACGCAACTTCTGCCTTTCAATCCAGATGACCCGGATGCTGACGTGGATGGATGGTGCAATATAACAAAAGTCATCGTTCAGAAAAAGGGTTTGGATGGAATAGACTTACTCATGTTTCTTACGAGTGCCTTAAAAGGACGAGCTGCATCTTGCATTACCAAATTAAACCTACAAAATATGACCTGGAGCACAGTCAAGCAGTCTCTTATAGCAAAGTTTTCGAAACCTAAATTAATGCAAGACTATTTTGATGAAATTCTACGATTTCAAATGGGAGCCAAAGAAACAGCTTCGGAATCTGCACTTCGGCTTTAGAACTTGATAGAACGGATTCCAAAGATCCTACTGCCCTAACCACTTCGGTGACTTGGTTCGTAATTTCTATTCTTTGTCAAAAGGACAACCTGATACGTCGAGAGTTAAACGCTCATAATATTACCACTCCTACTCAGCTATTCCGAATATTGGGGGGTATATCGCTTAAGCGTCGATCAGATGGTAGAGAAATCAACCAATCTGAGATCAAACGCTACCGTCCTACCGAAAGATTCTCAGGCAGATGTAGCGTCTGCGGAATAATGGGTCATCGCTTCGCTGAATGTAGAAAACGTCGTGATCATTCCGGACCTATATCCCAGGAAACACCGAACTCATCACGTGCTTCGGAGAACTTTACTTCTGTCACCTGCTACACGTGTGGACAAAAGGAACATGTGACGACTAACTGTCGCGACAAAAAGAACGGAGGCAAGACTGCGGTCAAGGAGGTCCATTGCGAGCATCGCCCTTCTAGGGGTACTTTCAAAACGTCATCCGGTGAGCTTATTCCTTTCTTATTTGATAGTGGATCCGCATGTTCAATTTTAAAGGAAAGTTTTCGCGATAAGGTATTGGGTACTGTACGTAAAGATATCGTTTATCTTAGTGGTATAGGAGGCAATGACATTCAATGCACTACACAAATTCTGAGCAAAGTTAAGATCGATCAGCATTTCATAAACTTGCTGTTTCATGTAGTCCCCGATTGTAATATATCAGATCCTGTAACAATTGGTAGAGATATTTTCGATTTAGGACTATGCGTGAAAATTGATAATGATAACTTAGTGATATACAACAAAGAGCAATCTCTTTTTTGTAATAGGAATTTAGACTCACTCGATTTAAATCACGTTGACACCGATCTGGAGGGGCACGATAAAGAAATGTTGATTTCAATTTTAGAAAAGTATGCACCTCATTTTATAGAAGTTATACCTACCAAACGGGTTAAGACAGGGGTATGTGAACTAAAATTAGTGGATACGCAAAAGGTCGTTTACAGGTGTCCAACTAAACGCGCGCCCATAGAAAAACAAATAATCAGAGAAATATAGATAGGTTATGTGTCGATTATATAGCTGATTGCTAGTACCGTGCCTGAACGTTATCCTTTGCCACGCATAGAGGAACAAATCGATCAGCTTGTTGGGGCCAATTTCTTTTCCTCATTAGATATGGCAGCTGGGTTTCATCAGATTCCCGTTCATCCCGATTAAGTGCAGAAAACAGCTTTTGTCACCAATGAGGGCCAATATGAATATCTTGTCATGCCCTTTGGCTTGCGTAATGCGCCTGCGGTCTTTCAGAGATGTATCACAACAGCTATTAGTCATTTAAAAGATAAATCATTAATCTACATGGATGACGTACTGTGCCACTCTGTGGCATCTCTGAGGGTCTACAGCGCCTTGACTATGTATTGGCTGCATTGTCAGAAGCTGGCTTTTCTTTTAACCTTAAGAAATGTAAGTTAATGAAGGAAAAGATCGATTATTTAGGATATTCTGTGCAATCTGGTGTGATCAGGCCCAATCCATGGAAAATTCAACCATTGTTAGATGCTCCTGAACGGAAATCAGCTACAAATGTTCGACAGTTCTTGGGATTAGCGTCTTATTTCCGAAAATTTATGCCCGATTTCACCCGGGTTGTAGGTCCCTTGTATCCTCTTACAAAACTAAAAGGAAGAATTACATGGACTTCTGAACACGAAAGAATACGCAAAAGATTAATAGACATCCTTACATCTGAACCCGTACTTACCATATTCGATCCGGAACTCCCTGTAGAATTGCATACAGACGCTAGCTCAGACGGTTACGGCGCGATACTTTTACAGAAGAAAGACAACCTTCCACACGTTGTAGAATATTTTAGTCGTCGAACATCAGAGTTGGAGTCTCGCTACCACTCTTATGAGTTAGAGACGTTAGCAGTCGTTAGAGCAGTAGAACATTTGAGACACTACCTTTATGGTAGGAGTTTTGTAGTTGTTACGGACTGCAATTCATTAAAAGCGTTAAGAAGTAAGAAGGATTTAACTCCCCGTGTATATCGTTGGTTGGATGGAACACGCTGACTTTTTGTCTCGAAATCCTATTCCAAATTCTAAATCAGTTACCCCCTTAGAATTTAAAAAGGCGCAAAATAAATCTGTTCAATTTGTTGAGCTCCACCAAGGTTGGTTGGCAGTCGAACAAAAAAGAGATGCTG
Source organism: Calephelis virginiensis (assembly GCA_002245475.1). Classification (NCBI taxonomy): domain Eukaryota; kingdom Metazoa; phylum Arthropoda; class Insecta; order Lepidoptera; family Riodinidae; genus Calephelis; species Calephelis virginiensis. The sequence goes on from NJDC01003698.1 coordinate 18,657, forward strand.
AAATCCAAGACCTCATTACAAAATACCATAGTAACAGTTTTCCTGAAACAGTAGCCTTAAAAGACAGACCTATTGTACGAAAAACATTTCCAAAGTACGTGTAGGACACGGGATTGGCTATTTTTTCCTGCAGGTAAATATTTTTTATTAGTATGACTGCGGCTATAATGCGATTCGTACATTGGATAAGAATTTATATGATTTTTTATTATCTGTATTGCATCATCACTTATTTTATTGGGAGGCATATGTGAACCACGTTTGTCGGGGCTGGTAATTCCCGATACTCTTAAAACTTCCTCTTAATTGCCACTTCGATACATTTATTATTAATACCAAAAGTTTTTAGAAAACAATCCTTACATACTTCTAACATAGTACCATTTACTTTAAAGTTATAAACATGATTTATACTCCTCGGTCTAGGCTCACCTGAGGTATTACGTAAGCGTTGAGTTTTTTTTGGTATATCTAGAATCAACGAAGACGAATACGCTGAACGTTTGTTGTAATCACCCAGTGCCCATAATTCATCAAAAAGTGCTTGTTGATCCTGAGAATTAATTTTTTCGGCACATTTTTTACATGTATTTTTTACAGTGTATTTTGTTGGCGGTCTGTTTTCGGTCAAAGGTTGTAAAAATGACAATAATTTAAAGTACACATATTGTTTTCTGGGTTTAGCCCCGGACCCACTGGAAAAGTTCTTTTCCTTTGCCCGTTCTCTGTTATAGGAATCTTTTAAACTTTTCAATTTTTTCTGGAGTTCCACAGCTGAAAAAACATTTACAAGTTTAATTAACAGGACTTAATTTCACAAAATTACTACTCACTTATTAGATTAATTAAATTAAGTGTAATTTAATTAATCTAGCTATTTATCTAGCTCTCTGGACCTGTCTGTGTTGCACTGATGTTCGCTTCCCACTCACGCGCCGCGCCACACTCCCTCCCCCTCCGTTCTCTCTCCGTTGTTGTACGACGTGGTCGCGCGCTTGTATCGATACAGTCCCGATGCAGTAGCGCGTTGACATCGCTATTGTAGCGCATTGCAAATGCGACTGACACGCGTTAGGGTCAGCGCAGACAGAGAGGAATAATCCTCGCGCAGTCTCGGGCATTTTCTTTACGGATCGCGTATGCTCGAGCATGCGCGCGACCTCGCGAGCCTGCGCGAGTAAACCGTTCTTGGTTACCACTCTACAGTTAAACATGCCAGTTTGTCGCGAAAGTTCGTCAACGAAGGTGGACTGGGATATGATTATAATTGCGCTTTTGGCTGAAGAAGAAGAAATAGAAGAACATGTTAATAAAATAAGGCGTCAGAAAGTCAGACGAAGAATATGGGTCGAGGAATGTTGGCAAGAAAGGTGTAGTTTTGGTGAATTTAATACACTGTGTACGAATTTACCATCTAAAGGAGTTTTGTTTTACGATTACTATAAAATGGATTATGAAAAATTTCGAATGCTTGTGGATATGTTACGTCCATATATTCAAAAGAAGACCACTAATTATCGTTCAACCATTTCTGTTAAGGAACGCTTAACCATATGTTTAAGGTAAGTAAAATATCAAATATAAGGTAATTTGATTATTATTTTGTGAATTATTTAAAAATCAGAACATTTTTAAGATACGAGAGATTTCTCATGTTGAAAAAGAAATTACTAATGTATTTTTCAGATGGAAAGGGTACGGTGATGTTTGGTAAAGTTTCTATAGACACAATGGTAATAAAATAGCGTTGTTGTTAACTCTTTCAACGCCACAATCTTATATGTCAGGCAAAAAAAAAATAGGTAAAAAGAATCATTTTTCTTCAAGTTCTCGTACCCTTTATATCTGGAAAATGTCAATACTTATTCAAAATTAAGTGCATTATCAGAATCTTCAGTCGAATAGTTCGTTTGTCTTAACAAATATGAGTTACTTGTATCTATGGACGTATAGTAACCTTGCATAGTTGAATTGTCTGTATTCGAAGTTATATGTTTAGTTGTATGGGACTTTGTTGTAAATTCAACTGGTGAACTTTCTTGGAATTGAAATGAAGTACGCGGAGCGACTGATGATGGTGTGTACGTGTATTGGGGAGTAGAATTGCGAGCCACTCTTGTTGGTACATATGTAGTGTCTTCAATATTATCTACAGTATGTCCAGTAGTAGGAATTTTGATTGAAGAACGTGATTCATCAAGAGGTGTAGTTGGATTAATATCATGCTTAGCGTAAAATTTCAATTCCGCATCATTTACTATTTTAAATACTTCTCTCTTTATTTGGGCCTGCATTTGCTGTGGAAGATTTTTTACAGTCGTAGCCATTGTCTTAAAAAAGTTATCTACAGGATCTTCGGATTTTTTACTTAGGAGATATTTTTCTAGAATATCCGATGCACGTCCAAAATTCTGCCTCG
>NJDC01003700.1:16358-40114 GCA_002245475.1 Calephelis virginiensis
CCAGCTCGCGGTTTATAGTTCTTTTTTCGATAGGTAGGACATAGCTACGAGATGGTTCCATATATAAATGTTATAACTTGTTTTTTAATTTTAAAATTTATGAATTAGTAATTATTATAACTCAAGACTACTAATTGTGTTCATAAAATTGATGTGGGGCCATCTCGATATCAATAGCTATTTTTCGAAAAAAGATGTCAAATCGCGACATGATCGTGAAATAGTTGGGAGTGCAGTTTTACTGAGTTTAAATAATTTTATTGCTCTACCAGCCAACGGCTAATGGTCACCACATTCTTACACCGTATTAAGTATGCGGGAGGTTTAACTTCTTGTTCTCCGAGCGACAACAATAATTAACGATGTCGTGGAGGCTGAGATAAATGAGAACTTCTATGTCGGAGTGAGTCATAAAAACCTAATTTAAGTACCTACATTCCCATTAACTGCTCCAAGGTTTGTTATCGTTAAGCTGTCAGATAGTATTTGAACGACACTGCCAATCGTAGATAGGGTAACGGGGTTTGCAAGAATCATGGTGTCAATTCTAGCACACATTAGTAGTAATTCTGCAGCGCACTTACTTACTTAAAACTGAAATAACTGAGATCTATAGACACATTGATATTGTAGGAGTCTTGTGGCCAAGATATCAGGACAACTGTGCAAGTTATAGCTGTCACAAATAAATGATGTCTATGTCTATCTTCTTTCAATCTTATACCTATTATACCTCATCAAAGGTAAGGTCATCAAGACAAGTGAAAAATGTATGTACTATTAAGTATGTATTACTCAAAAACTACTTTTTGGATCATACATTCTACAAAATCATATCATATCTTTCTACAAAAGAATCATAAAATCGGTTAGCTATTGGCCGAGAAATCACGTAACAAACGTATAAAAAAATAAAAAAAACATGCAGTTGTATTGAGAATAGAGGAAAAGAAAAAAAAGGAGGAGGTTTTTTTGGAGTCGGTTAAAAACAAAATTGAGGCCTCTAAACAAATTATAATTTTTGTCATTGGGACATCCAACGTTTCACTAAAACGCCCTATATTAATTTTAACCAAACATTGCACTGTGCTATGTTAGTGGTTCTAAACAATTTCATATTAAAATTATACTGACTCATTCTTTCTTAGTATTTGGACGTATACTTGCATTAGTTCGAGTACACCTAGCTACAATCATAAGCTTGAAGAACCAGTAATATGTATTGTTATGAATAATCATACCAATTATAAATTCACAGTTGAATGCACGTGCTACTTGCTTTCATTGGAAAATATAGCAAATACCGGTTTGGTTAAACAAGCTCTTCTGTTTATCTTATTTTTAATCAGTTATAAGTACGGAGGTGTATTTCGCGCATATCCTAGATACTACATTATAAATGCGAATGTGAGTTTGTTTGTTATACTTTCATCGTGAAAACTACATTGTCAAACATTACAAAACTTTGTGCACATATTCTTGAAAGTATTTCCTAAAAGTAACATAAAATACGTTTTTTATGACTTGCAAGCGAAGCCGCGGCTAACATCTAGTCTGTTTTACATATTTAATAATCATTAAACTGTACAAGAGTGAATTCTGTTTCTATATGAGATACAAACGTAGTCTATAGACACCATAGATGTTATAGTTACAGTAATGTGGCTAGAATATTAGGCCTATTGTGCAAGTATACCGGCTACCCTACCTTCTTGACAGGAACACGACAGAATCATTATCGCGACAAGAATATCCTGAACAACACTCTACCACCAGCAGTTTTATTGATAATAACTCATTTAATTTTTGCTTGTCTACTTATCGGACTTAGGCACCAACTTGGGAAATGTATGTCCATTAAAATTATTTAAAAAAGTATAGACGTAGAAAACTAAGTGACTGCACACATTTTTTTAAATTTTTACTAAGTCGCGTTTTACACTGAACCCGCTTAATTGATTGTGAAGAAATATGGCTAGTCGGTATTGTGATGTGAGAAAGGTTATAGGATAATTTTTATCCTATTAACTTACGCTTTATATCTTGTAATCTATATATTAATATGTGATGCCTAAACTTTGGACACTTTTTACGAAAATTGCGCGGACGCAGGAGCATAAAATTTGGCACACTGATATTTTATGTGTAGGAGAAGTGCAGAACGCTAATATTTTTCAATAATAATGCTTACAAAGTACATTAAATCAATAAATAAAACATTACCGACACTACCATGCATTGGACACACACAAACAAATATATTGATGATAACGATAAAAGATCACTGATGGCGCACTTTGGTTGGTCTTGAAAAATGAAGATGGCGTTCTTATCAACAAGATATTAAAATTTACTATAGTCGAATTTCGCCCAATGGGCGACCACTAGAATACATTATTAAGCAAAAAAACTTTTGAACATTAAAACACGGTTTATGCGTCTAGATGTCCGTGCTGTACGGATTTGGAATCTCTGGAACTTAAGTATGAGTACTTACATAAGTCGCAATTATTGTTAGTATGACAGTTTTAATGCAACTAAAATGGTTTCTTTACATAAACGTGAATTACGAAAGTTCTTACGATGTATATTATCAAAATAAATGTTGAGCAAACGTTTTAATTATTAAAAAATACATGTAACACCTATTTACCAACTTAAAATAAAATAGCTACTTAACTAGTTTAGTATTATAAATTTTACCTTTATTTACTGCAAGTTTCCATTGTTTCAAAACATTTTTTTTCGGAAAGACTGGTAGCCAGTGGTGGACTAACGTATAAGCACTACAAGCACGTGCTTGGGGCCCCTGTTCACCATTTTCTGCTGGCGTTTCATTTTATTCCTACATTTTACCGAGGTTCACCCACATGTCGTAGATCACAAGGAGCATCAAGTCCGGGAGTGACCCCTCATACCGTTAGTGCATATAATAATCACGTTTTGATGTTACCTGTTTTTGATTTGTCTAAGTTGTTTAATAAAACATTTGGAAAAATTCCGATCTATATGAAATGATTATTAAGATAATTGCGTTTTCCCAAACATAGAAGTGGCATTTTGGATTTTCCACAGCTTAATGATTACTAACTGCTCTGCTAACGATCCTTCTCACAACTGAAAAGAATGAAAACCCATAAAGAACAAAAATCTGTCAAGTCAAGCTTAATTCTTTAGTATTAATGTATACTGAGGCAGACATACTCGGTCAGATAAATTTTGACGATGTAATCTTGGAGTTTGCTCTGCATAAGCCAGGGAAAAAATAGTTTAAGTTTTAAATTATACCTACTACAGTTTCTATTTTGATTAACTTTCATTTTATACTTCTTTCTAGCAATAGAGATCCTACACAGCCTCTGTGCTTAGGGCCTCGGACAGTCTTAATCCGCCACTGCTGGTAGCATACGGTTCTCCTGATAATAAGAACCAAGATTATCCTATAGACATCAAAGATGTTAAAGGTGAGTAGCTGCCCTGTATTTCAGCCTATTTTTTCAAGTCTACAGTCACCCTAGTCTGCGGACTGAATCTTGCTTATATCACTGTCATTAAGACGGCAGGAATAAGTAAGGCGGTAGATTGCTACGGAGGCAAGTTGCTGCACACCACCACTAGCGGATCTAGCGTGTCAGAAGAGATTTGAGTTACTTTGTGTTAACCCATACAAATTACCTGATATATACCATAATAAACTTATAAAATATCAGGTCTGTGGCTTTAAATGTCAATGATACATTTGCTTGCGTTCATCGTACAATTGCTTACTGCCAGGAGCCGAACCAGAGCCTCTACGTTCGGTGGCAATAAGCGCTGGCTAACTCATGAACCAAATTAACAAGGATCAAATTAATCAGTGTTTATTTATTAAATTATTAAAAGAATTTTCTAAAGTGATCATATATAGTTATTTATATGCTAAACTAAATAATTTTTCTTTCATATTTTGTTTGTTTGTTTCTGATCGTTAATTTTTGTGGGACTGTATATCTTCTGGAATCGCATTACATTCTAAACAAAATTATTTTTTATGTTTTGTTTTTTCGTTTTCTATGGGACTTTCCTTAAAAACTGTCACTGGGATTGGACCACCACCGCTTAGCTAATAAATACCCCCAGATCGATAGCAAATTGCAGTAGTACTATTTAAATTATGCGCTTCGGCTATATTCGTCAAGATTCGGAAATCCGAATGTATTTTAAAGATATCTATATAGAGTTGTTGTTGGTCCGGGCTCCTTTGCAGAATAGACTATCTACCTTCGTGCCAGGCAGCTTGTAAAAGGCGAACATTGGCTTACCGCTCACTAACACCGTGACATCTGACTCATCCGGATTGGTACCACCGCCTTATCTATTCCTGCCGCCATAACGTCATGACGTGTTCTGGTTTGGAGGGTAAGGTAGCTGGTAAACTTACTTTTGCTCGAGGTCTAACATCCCGGCTTTAGGTTGGCAACGCACCATTACCACCTTTGGTGTCTAAAGGCGGCGTGAATTTCTTACCAACAGGAAATCCGTCCGCTTGTTTGCCTCCCAATATCATAAAAAAAGATTAGGTCTGTACTTGTTTTTAAAATTATGTTTTAAGAACAATGAATAATTAGGAAAGGCACAAAATAATAACGACTACAACGCGAGCGAAGTTGCGAGCGCGTCTTGTATCTAAGTAAATTATATAGCTGTCAGATCCAGATACTGAGTAATCAGAACGACTCAGGACAAACTTATGATTTTGTTGAAATATTGGTTGCTCTGTTTCAAAACCATGGTTACATAACATTACATAATAGATACCACGACTGGGAAGTTGGTCAGGAGATTGTCCCTTTGCAAAACTTGATAGTTTATGGTTAATTAATTGGCTTAAGTGGAAATGGTGTCTAGAATCTGGCCATTAAACAGCAATTAATAGGTCTTATAAGTGTGAACATGGCATGATTATAAAAAACTAGATCAGAGAATGTACAAAATTCGATTTTTTATATTAAATTATTGTTTATCCATCATTAGTCCGCCTCGTTGGTCGAGTGGGCAGGGTACACGCCTAACTACACTGACCAACCGCGAGGCACGGGTTCGATTCCCGACGGTGGCAGGCATTTGTGTAATTTGCGTAACTTGTCCAGTGATATTTACTTATTAGTTAAATTATAAGTCCACCCTAGCTTCTCACAAATGGACAAACTTCTATTTTATTATACATATAAAACTACCTCTTAAATAGTTACTCTATTTACTAAAAAAAAGCATCAAAATCCATGGCATAGCTTTAGAGATCTAAAAGTACTAAAGGACAGACAGTACTAAGTACTAAGGGACTTTTTGTGGTATGCTATATAGTAATGCTTCTTAAGGAGCGATTGATGTACCTAATAATGATAGATTGCAATAAAAAGTTCGTTTGATAATATATACTTTTAATGCTAACAACCCTGTGTTGGCCAAGGACGGATGAGTAGAATAGACCGTCACTTCTCTGTGGTCTAGTGGTCCAAGTGTTGGACTTGACTTCATGAAGTCCCGGGTTCGAATCTCGGTCGGACAACAATAAGAAAATTTAATTTTTCCAATTTTCTAATAAAAAAAGTTGCTCGGGATTGGATATGTACCCGGTTGGCGATTGGATTGCCACCTGTCACATTGTGGGACTTAGTATTTTCGGCTAGGCATGGGTGCCCTGGTTGTGCCTCTGCCTGCCTCTTCGGAAATATGGGCGTGAAGATACTTACTTAGTCACTAATACATATTGTAAGGCTGCGAAATTAAAATATTTGTTTTTATTATTTATTTCAAATATGTAACTGAGGTCTAACAATGTTTTTGACGTAATTAATGAATATGTACTATACGTATAATTACTTGAACTTCGTAACCAAGTATTTGACGTGTTTTAACCCTTTCAAAACTATACATATTTTGTTATGAAATGTGTTTGTATAAACAAAAAATGTAACATACTTATTATGCGATTACACACACAAACAGTGGCCTAGCAATATTGCAAGACTCACAAGTTTGAGTAAATCCTACATCGTGATATTACAGATTTTTCCACACTAGCATATTCAAACTCTTCGCAGTTCGCAATTCGTCTTCATTCTCCCAGTAGCACTATTCTTAGTGGGGATCGTCTTTCACATTGCACCCTTTCGTTTCTTCATGAAGTGGTGATTACATGCTATGCATCTATATACATTGAACATTTTTTTCAATGTAGAAGCCTATTTTTTTAAAATATTGTTACGTAAAGTCCTTAAATTCTGAAGAAAATAACTGAATGTGGATTACCCTAGTTTATTTAACTTCAATAGAATTGTTTGGTCGTGAAAACTTGATAAACAATATATATATATACAAAAAAATAACTGTGTAACGCTCGCTGACTGCAATCGTAACAGTGAGATCCGAGAAATAGTGGGATTGAAAGAAAGTGTTGTTGTTAAAATGCGAAATGGCATGCTCTGCTGGTTCGTTTATGTGGAAAGAATGACAGATGAAAGATTGACAAAGCAGATATACAATGCGAATATGGATGGTTGCAGGTACCCGGGGAGACCAAGGCTGACATTTCACGATCAGATCAATCGGATATTATCCGAGGGTGGTATCAAGGGTCTCCGAAACCGGCGTGTTTGCATGAAAAGGTTAATGAATGTGGTGTGTAAGAGGGAAGGTTTGTCAGGATTGTGAGGTCTAGCAATCGATACTCTCTGCTTACCACGTAAGGGGCTTGGCGTTAAGATATATATGTATGTATGATTAAAGTCAAACAAATACTTGTACCGTAATAAGGTGATAAGACCTCCTCATGTCGGTCGTACTCCCCTATGTAGAATAGAGAATCTGATTCCCTGCCTGGTACCTTAAGCATAATTGAAATGTGTCATTACCAACAATACCATCGGTTGTAGAGTAGGTACTGTGTAGTGTGTAGTGTGTAGCAATTTATTCAGCTAGGAATCTACCGCTTTTACAACAGTTCTAGAGAGTAGTCGGTAGAGTTGCACAATAGCATTATAGGCAATAGGCATTTGTCGTTTATAGTTATTTCTTACCATTAGGAGAGCCACCTAACCTATTTCTGCCGCCATAACGTCAGTGCTTGCCGTTGACGTGTTCCGGTTCAGAGGGTAAGGTAGCCGGTAAACTTACTTTTGCTCCCTAATATCTCAGCATCAAGTTGGCTACGCACCGTCACCACCTTTGGTGTCTCTAGGCAGCGTGAATTTCTTACCAGGAAATCCGTCTACTTGTTTGCCTTCCAATATTATATATATAAAAAACCAGGTGTTTGCTTACTATATTATTTCATAAAAAAATCTTCAATATACAGACACAGTTCTTAGATTTTTTAATATAGATAATTAGACATACAACTGGAACTTTGACAGCAAAATGTGACTTTCCAATATCAACATACAAAACTGTAGTTAGATAACAAATCTTCACCTACAAACCCAATTTTTTAAGAACAAATTAACAGTTTTTTATGAAATAAAAGCATCATTAGTGCGAAATTGTTAGTGCATTTGTCATCGTATTTGCACTAATAAGATAATGAATGTGTGTTTTATAACCCGTACTGGACCCGCGTTGGTCCGGTCTCCTTTGAAGAATAGACCATCTGCCTTCCTGTGACAGGCAGCTCGTAAAAGGCGAGCATAGGCTTACCATCACTAACACCGTGACATCTGACTAGATAGTAGAGTCTCGCAGCGTCTTGCCCGGATTAGTACTACCGCCTTACCCATTCCTGTCGCTATGTTGTCAGAGATTGCCGTTGACGTGTTCCGGTTCGGAGGGTAAGGTAAACTTACTACTGCTCGAGGCCTAACATCTCGGCCTAAGGTTGGCTACGCACCATTTCCACCTGTGGTGTCTCTAGGCGGCGTGAATTTCTTACTATCAGGAAATCCGTGTGCTTGTTTGCTTTCCAATATTATAAAAAAACTGTGCACCTCGCGCTATGACGTCATTTGTTAACTGTCATTTTTCATTCATTTATACTTTTTTGATGTTGATAAAAGATCGGTTTATTATTGTTAGCAAAGATGCTATGGCCTAGCATCATAGCAGCTATGGCAGACATAGTATGGCGACTGAGGGAATGCCCCCGCGCAGAGCAGCGGGAGAGGGGTCACATTCCAGTAGAATGGTCGAAGTTGTAATATGGTTGTCTAAGTTGCAGTACCCGTCAGGGTCCACAATTCTCAAACTCAATATATATCATCTAATTACTATCCTCAACTGCTTCATATGCAATACATAATGTAAAAATATATTGTTATAGCAGAGAAAATTGCAAGCCGAAGCCGTCAATAAAACAATTTTTAGTCGCTTGCATTGCATACACTGGCTTAACCGTTTGAGATACATCAAAATAATGTAACACGGAAATCTATATCATAAAAAGTTTTATGAAAAATCTGCGGTAGCGTATATCTTCTTTAGTTGACTCACAGTCCCCATTTTTGTTTCTATATACTAGTCACTAGAGATGCACAATAGGTCTAAAAACCCAGCATCTGGAAAAAAATAACATAAGAAAACCCTAGATAGCTCTACGCTTTCTTTTATTTAAATAAGTACTTTAAAGATGATCACAGATTTAAAATTACACACAACTAAAAAATGCTTGCACTGGAACGGCTGGCATCGCCCTGTGCCCTTGCGCAGCTTTTCGCTTATGAAACGCCGCGACCGCGGGGCCGCGATTTCTTTTTACTCCAATCTTCGAAAAATATGTGGCCTATGTGGGATTTGAACCAAATGAGGCCTTTAGCCTGATTATTTTATGTGCGCTTTGCTTAAAACGAAAGAATTGAAAAATAAAATAAATAGGTAAAACAAAAAATGTAATTCAGGTAAATTAAAAAAAAAAGTAATATATGAATTTAGATATTCTTAACATAGCAGGAAAACTCTAGCGCACAGGGAAAAGGGAATTGTTTCACTCCGAATTTGAATCGTGTACAGACGCTACTATTTTATAACAAGGAAATTACTTTAGCTAATAAATAAGATTAATAACGTCGAAAGGATTAAAAAGCAACGATATATCTTATAGTAATACATATATTTATAATAGTGTTTTCATAGTATTTCACGATAGTAAAGCATTTTTCGGTGGTAAGAAATGCATATCACCGATAGTCAAAGACAAATACATTTTCGACACAAATTTTCATGTATCCTGAAGACGTGAACGTTGATTATTCGATAACAACTCGTCTAATCTTGTTAAAATTTATTAGAAACGTCCTAGAAACGATAATACACCTTTCAAAAGCAGTTTTTTTATTTTTTAACAGTTTTACTGCGATTAAATAATTTAATATAAAATATGCTTGCGGATCACTGAGAACTTATATACGCGTTGAAGTCTTTTGTACTGAGCTCACTCTCGTAGGCGATAATGTTTCATTTTATTGCCAAAGAGGTAAATATGAAACTCAACCGTTTCTATACTATTACTTATTCTATGACGTTACTTTAATCCCAATACTATTTCTGGTATTGCGTAAAAGTAAATGTTATTTTAAATGCGGCTATGAATAACAAATGGACGCATTTATAAAGCAACCGAAAAATATTTATCATAAAATTGTGCGCATTTCTGTAGCCTTAATAATTGAAATGGTGTAGTATTATCTAAATTGAAACACTTTTTATAGTCTCATTATATTTTACCGACTTAAAAAATGGGTATTTTCTATGTTCGCTCAGATTTTTCTACTAGAACTACATGAAACACATTGATGTTATTTTAATGTAGTATTTTTCGTGTGGTCACAATTGAATTGAGATCTAATAAGTAGCTTTTAAGTTATATTTACCAGTATTTAATTGACTTCGACTAATTATGTGTATTATGTGAATTCTAAATTCAAATAACCAATGAAATAAAAAAGTTAAAGAAAAAAACTGAGTCAACTTTGTGATCTAGTGGTCTAATGTTGACGTTGACTACAGGAGTTCCCGGGTTTAATTACGCCGTTAAGCAACTTAAAAAAATATTTTGAAGCTGGGGTGCGAAGTATCTTGTATGAATAGTTTATGTTGAGGCTAGCAACGTATTATTACGATACTATTACGATATTTGGTTCAATACATGTTACATTTCTTATTATCAAGAGATTCGTCTGCTTGTTGCCTTTTAGTCTTCAAATTCATAATATTCTTAAACGTTCTTACATGTATTCGCTTTTGCAATATCAGAGGGCGGTGTCAGGAGTCTCTCAAACCGGCAAGTATGACAAGGGTAATGAATGTGGTGGAATCTAGATACGGCTGTACAAATCATGACATTTCACACTCGACGCTCTCTACACACACCACAAGGGATTTAGTGTGAAGATATACATGTACGTGTGTTTGTATTCGATATAATGAAACAGAATACTTTGCTAACGAGTATTTTAATAACTACCACAATGAGAGCATTAACACATAATTACCTTCTCGTATATCGGTTTGTTGCCTGTTAGAAGAGCCGTCGGCACATTCACTCTCGATTGTTACTCATTGAATTACATTATAATGGTATTTCAACATAGTTTTTGCTCCTTTTATTACATTATAATAACCATGAGATCAATAAGTCGTTTATTCACTAATGTTTTGCTTTGATTATCTGATTATGTTAGTCGTTTTGTTTTATGTTAATTTCATTATAAACCGTATATTGAATACAAATGTTTAAAAGTAATACTGGGATATTGGAGATAAAGATTTTGTCTTAATAGGCCAAGTCGCAAAAAGTACGGTGTTTACAACACAACCTTTTGACAAATCTTTGTCTGTCTGTCTGTGTCATTACTCTTCAACGAATGGATCTATTAATTTGTAGATTTTTCGTTTGAAAGTTGACGCAGCTATGATAGTTTTTATTCGCAATAGGGATACGTTTGTCTGAATTTATCGAACATTTTTATTTTATAAAAAAAATTGATTTACAAACAAGATATAGCGTGAGGTTTCGTGTATGTGTTAGTATTTTGGCTTCCAACTTGATTGTCCTTTGACCTTGATATATTTTTTAACAATACATTGAACAACACAAGAAAACTAACACATGGCCCTCCTGGTAGTAAGAATCAACCGTGGCCTATAAACAGCATGTGTTGTTGTTACAAGTATCTCTTTGTCATGTAGCCAGGATGTTAGTATTATTATTGGTACCGGCTACCTTACCCTCGGGAACGGAAAATGATAGTGTCATCATATCTACAGATTTTGCACGAAGATTCTATATTATATATAGTAAGTCTATAAATAGTGGTCTGTTAATGAATCTTGTATATGCAAAAAAAAGTAAATAAATAAATAAAGTATAAAGGAACACTTTAAATTAAACGACACAATTAATCATAAAATTGACTTGACTATTCAAAAAATCAAATATTTTCAACACCATTGACCAAACATATCCGTGATGTAGGTAGCTAAAACCAATCGAATTCACGTTAGCTTCTAAAAATATACGCATCGAAATCGATTAATTCATTTAGAAGATATTATGCCACAGACACATACATAGACATACATAAAACCCCTCATTTTCCTTTTAGGCCTAAAAATTGGTTATTATTAGTAACACATTTTCAAATAACTGTTTCTTTTATAGGATAAGATAGCTAATAAGCATACCATTTCCCTGATGGTACCCCTTTGATCAGAACACGGTACTGTGACTATCGTGGCAAGAATAGGTAAGTCGGTGGATTGCTACCCGGAAGAGTTCCAGCACGGCTTTCGATCCCTAGGACAGGCTAATGCAAAGGACTCTTATCTTCGCGCTGTTGCTAGTGGCCAATCTAACCTTTGCTCGCCTTTAACATACAGCCTAGCAGCAGACAGATAGTCTATAACGACTGACACCTAAATATTGAGATATTTACATCCAGACTTTTTCTAATGAGTTAAAACTGTCGTCACATAAATTCGGTTCAGTCAAGTCATACTAGAAATATACTGATTTTATTGCACTCCCAAAGAAATAACCTTTGCTCTCAACAAAATAACTGTAGGTTAGCATTTTGAGATCCCAATTCCAGGACTGACAAGGCTTGTTTTAAGGTGTTTCTAATCTTATTTACAATAGCCATATCATAGGTTCATAATAGTCCAATATTTTTTATATCGCTTATTCCCTTTTTTTGTTTTATTGTGAACAAGTAAAATGTATCAAATAAGTTGTTTAGATTTACTACTTCGTTAAAAAATAGAAATTCGGATGTTTTTTTTTATGTTGTAGTTTGCTCATTAAATGTTATATTTAATAGTATTCAAGTAAATAAAAAAATGGTACAACCCAAGAAATTTTTGTACAAATTTACATAAAGTACGAACAAAACAATCATTAAACGCTTTTATAACCGATTAATTTTTTAACTTTCGTGGATATAATAATCAAGCCTCTTTGATATAAGATTAAAATAAATAATAAAGTGAAAAATACGAACCCTTCTTCTGCTACCTTGTAATTAATGATTAAATCATACAATTAATGCATTTAAACTTTTTTACATAAAGATAACATATTCCTGCAGTCCCACACATACAATGGAACTAATTTCATAGATTGCACTAATTTCTAATCTATCTTATAATTATCTGTCTATTGTTAATATGCAGACGGAATGCCACTACCGTTCAGATCATACGTAATAGAGCACTCACACATTTGTGATTGGTCTCAGTGAAAAGCAGTATATAAGCGATGCAAATATCAATTGCTAGCATTACCCACCACCCTTTCAAGGAGTAACGACACTTATCCAGTAAAAATGAAGTACCATGTGCGTAAATATGTGTTTTGTGAAGTGTTTAATTAGTGTAATGTGCCACAGAATAAATAATTTAATTTACATGATGGAGTTAATAATGTTAATTTATGTATTAAGCCAATGAACCCATCACATCGTTTGTTTCCTGATTCATTGGCAAACTCGTGTTATAGGAAGCCTTTCTCATTACATAAAGAAACATGCTATTGATTTCTCTAACGATTGCCGGAGAAAACGTCTTTATCCTTTAAAATTCACGACGCCGACTTAAATAAAGTAGAATTAAATTAATTTTAAAGCGATGATTAAGGATAAGCACTTAATAAAATTAAATTGTATAATAATGTGATGTTTTTTTAACAGATTTTCCTGGGATTATTTGCTGTGGCTGCCGCATACCCTGGCATTATCCATCAAGATTCAGGACACCTTGCTGAAACACTTGATCATCAAGCATTAATCGGGGAATCTGGCCATCATCATCAGGTCCAACATGAACATGCTAAGTCACATCAGTCTATAAAGTTTGAGCACTTCCACCCAGTTCCAGTGTACGTTAAGAAAGAACACAGCCATCTTCTACATCACCCACTTGAAAAGGGAAAGTCTGAACAGGAGCTTAAGCAAATCCACCCTGAAACCCACCACAGTCATGGTGGCGGACTCGTACTCAAAGACCACAGGCTGGACACTGAACATCTCGCTGCAAGCCTTGGCCATGGGGGTTTCGAACATGGAAGCCTTGGAGGATATGAACATGGTTTTGAAGGTCTTGAACATGGATTAGAAGGAGCATCTTTAGGTCATGGCAGTCTCGAGCAATCTGGATACGAGCACTTTGAGGGTGGTTATGGAGGTGGTGAAGGCTTAAAAGAGTACGCTAGTGAGTCTGGTCAATATTTTGGGGGAGCTGGTAATAGCGGAGAAAGCTATAACTATGGTCACTATTAAATTTAGATTAACCCCTGGGCATAATGTAGATAGATCTCAAATTTCTACCTTGCCTGAATACTATTAGAATAAGGCTTTTTAGCATTGAGTTGATTGACATGTACCTGACCTTAGTTTTGGTAAGAAACCCGTGAATTCTTTAATAAGTGTTGATGATGTGAATATTTGACAAGTAAATTTAAACTGTGTTTGAGGCTGATTGAGTAAAACATCTGCCTTTATATTCAAGTATATCTTATTAGTGCACAAAAACTTGTAGAATTTGGGTGCATTTGTGTATTTTAAAAACAATTAAATCTCTTTGAAAATTTACATAAAAACTTAATAAGTTATGCTTGATAAGACAGATAGATACTAAACAAATGCTTGACAGTGGTGATCATATTGCAGAACAATAACTAAACTCAATTTAAATGTAAAGACTATCTTTTTTCAACGAGATCGAACATTTTAGACATGTCAGATTAGTCCCTATTTGTAAACGTATGACTTTTAAATTGACGTTTTTCGAGGAATAAATTAAAGTGGGTATAAATGGCATGTAAAACTAATCTTACATTACTACAGTGTTTTTTCTCTTCCGATGACTGTCGTTAAAAGAAGATAGCGATAACTTAAAATTAGTTTAGTTATTGCTCGACAAAATAACCACCAGTGTGTAAAACTTGCTTATAACCATTAAATTTGTTGTCCCAGTGAAATTGTGATATTAATAAACGTTGAATGTTTAATTTTAATTATTTTTAAGTTAATAAAACGGTTCAAACTATCGTCTCTTAATTATTCTTTATCTTAACCACTTTACTTTACCACCATGCGATTGGCTTGCCACCTATCACATTGTGGGACTTAGTGTCTAGACTAGTCGAGGGAGCCCTGGTGATGACTCTGCCTATTTTTTCAGGCTTATGGGCGTGATGATACTTACTTAACTATTTTATAGGTGCAGCCAATTAAATGGTTTATTCTTATGGTAATAAACACATATGTACTCTAAACACCAAAGATGTCAGTTTGTTTTGACTCAAAATCGTGGACATTATTATAATAATGACTGTTACTATTATACATACTAAATTATTAGTTTAATAATAACAAAAAAGGGAATGACGATGTCTACACAAATATTCTTGCAAAAAGTCAATGCAGATTTCATGACGGAGGAAGGAACACATTGTAAGTATATGGTACTAGCTGCTACCTGCGGCTTCGCCCGCATTTTCACAGAAACCCGGAGTGCGATCGGGATTAAAAATAGTCTATATGTTAATCCAGGTCACAATGTATCTGTCTTCCAAATTTCAGACAAATCCGTTCAGCCATTCGAGCGTAAAAGAGTAACAAACATCCATACATCCATACTTACAAACTTTCGCATTTATAATATTAATAGGATAACCGTTAAACATTTTAAATGGGCCAATGTAAAACAGGATATCCAAATACACTATTACATTGTTAGATTGATTCATTATCGTAAATCAAGCTTACATGAACGTAACACTAGCATAAGTTCAATTATAGACAATTACTACGCAATTTTAATGACATAATTATTTACATAACAATGCAATCTTTCTGTATCGCGGTTGTACCATAATTTAGAATATGTCACAGAGATGTCCTACTTCGATAACTCTGTAGTTTGGTTTTAAACGGAAAACTGTTTTTAAGGCTATCCTGTGTCAATATTTTACTTACGAAAATATCGTGATTTTTATAAAGGCTACTGACGCAATCAAGCACTTGTCTTAGTTTTCCTTCTGTTTTAAACGCAGCTTCTTTGGCTAATATTAAAATAATAGTTTTGATATTTTGTTTCTATTTCTAATAGACCCACACACATGTGCTGCTTTGGCTATCGTTGTATAAAAATAATAGCTTTGATATTTTGTCAACTTATAAAAATTTCGAGTTATTATAATAGGCTACACACACTATCAAGCAGTGATTGTCGAAAGGTTCCTTCCAATATTACTTTGGAGTATGAAAATAAATTTGTTTTGAGCGGTTTTATTTATTACTGGCTATAATATACTTTATGTCAATTTTATATTATATTATATTTCATACATTCTCAGCATTTAGAATATATCACAAAGATGTCCTAGTTAGATAATTCTATAGTTCTGTTTTACCTCCTCTTGTATAAAAAAATACACTTCAGGTTTTCGGGCCAATAGCATTAAATATTTCATTTCATATTATGTGTTGTGTTTGCTATGTACTCTTACGAAAATCTAGAATTAATTCTCATTGCGTGTAAAACGTACAAGTTTTAGTTAGTTTTAAAATATGTGATCTCGTTCAGCTTTAATTGCTGTCGTTGTATTAAAATGTAGTATTTAATATCTCACTTATGAAAATTTTGTGTCGTATATAGCCTCACAATCAAGCATCACTAGTAAAATAGTAAATGTTAGTTTTACAAGTGAATAAATAAAAAATGGATATAAATATTTCTAATCTATTTGTGTAGGTTGGAATAAAACCTTTTAGTGGACTGTATATATTTTTATTGGTCGCTTGGTATTAGATGTTAATATTCACTGGTGAACAATTCGCTGTGCGGTAGCCGTCGTAGTCGTGTTCCTTTTAATGTATGATGTCGCTCCTGCGTTGTTCGAGCTATAGACGGAGACTGGTTTTTCGGATTCGGCGCTCGGGCGATTGCCCGCTCGCCGGCGCAGGCGCCCTCTCCAGGCACATTTAGAAGGCCCGCCATTGTTAGGCGTATAATGACCCAACACTATTTACAGCGATTGTTATCGAACTCACCCTAAACTAGGCAGGTAGATAGCAGGCAGGTAGCAGGTTGAATCAATGACACTAATGTAATATGCAAACACTTAAATCGATGCTAAAAAATGCTTATATTAAATAGTTAAAATCTAGACCCAGAAATATAGATATCTGTTTTATAAATTTGATAGTTTTTGTCCACCTTAACACAATATTTTTTGACGCGTGTTTAACTAAACACGGTTTAAAATTGATTTACCAATGACGTACACAAAGATGACGTGGCAGCATTTTATTGACTGAGAATCCAATTTTAGACAGTGCTTAGTAAAAACAAATGTTTATTTTTTTCTGTGGTAAGACGGTAACTGTTTATTGTTTACCTTAAAAGCGATTTATCGTCTTCAAATTCCCTAAACGTATGAAGTGAATAGATATAATAATTAATAACACTGTGCTAAAAGTTGTAAATAAAGTATCTTCACGCCCATATCCCCGAAGAGGTAGGCAGAGGCACGACTAGCCAAAGACACAAAATCCCACAATGTGATAGGTGGCAAGCCTATCGCCAACCGGGGACATTTCCAATCCCGACCAACATTTTTTTTTAATGAGAAAATTGGAAAAACCCAATTTTATTTTTGTTGGCTGACCCGGGATTAGAACCCGGGACCTCATGCAATCAAGTCCAACACCCGGACCGCTAGACCACAGAGGTGATTGTATTTAAAATTTTAAATAAATATTATTATTATGAAAAAGGGAAAGATCTTTAAGATAAGGAGTATTATTAGTATATGATAGTATTAGTATATGATATTTTTTTACTGGTATGATAAATTAAGGCGATGATATAATAATTGTAATATCGTACCTAGTTTTATTTACGCGGTGTTGTTGCCAATGCGATGTAGGAAGTACTATAGCTGCAGCATTTATTATGGCTTAACTACGATAGAACGAACGAGAGATCTATGATTTTCTCTAAAATTAGTTGATACATTGCACATATAGCTCTCATATAACATGACTTACCATGGGAAAGTTTGCTATCGAAAGTGAACTACTAAAAGTTGATAATAAACGGAATTTAATTTAATGAATGATGCTTGAACGTGTAGAGAGTCTTTAATACACGTTGATGCAACCAAACAGTCACGAGTCACGACGCATTGCTATAGTCTTATATAATATTGATACTACCGTTTTAACCCACTTTAGTTGTGCATTTTATTTATGGAGTTCTACATTTGAATAAAAAACACATTTTATGACCATAAGTAATGTTTGTAGTAATTTGAATACCAGGAAATTTAAGCAAAAATTTCTACATTTTGTAAAGGTATCTAACTTTATAGATAATTTATGTGTTAAGTAATACGCGAAGAAAATGTTTTTACCCCTTTTTTACGACATATTATGTGAACAAGGATTAGGAAATTTGGCGTATATAAAATAAATTTCTTACATAATAAAATGTTGGGAATATAATGCAAAATGTATAAAAGAAAACAAAATATAACACTAGCACACCACTATGCAATTTAAATTCATAAATATAAAAAAGTATTTACACCCGTGTCCCGGTAGCGGTAGGCAGAGGTACAAACAGGGTATCCACGACTAGCCAAAGGCACTAAGTTCCACAATGTGACAAGTGGCACGCTTATCTCAACCCGGTCATATACCAATCCTGCACAACTATTTTTTGATATGAAAATTGACAAAACACATTTTATTTTTCTTACGCGACCTGGGAATCAAACCCAGGTCCTAATAAAGTCAAGTTAAACACCGGATCGCAAGACCACAGGTTGTATTTATGAATAAAATGAAACACGTGAAATGATGACAAGTAGAATACTACTACTACTACAATAACTAATACTACTACATAATAATGTGTAAATTCTCCTGTTCATCAATATCTATCTATACAAATCTGTATATAATGTCTGTATATAATCTATGTGTATTTGATCGCCTCGTTGGCCGAGTGGCTATATTACACGCCTAACTACACCGACCAACCGCGAGGCTCGGTTTCGATTCCCAAAGGAATCAATCACATAAATGCCTGCCATTTGTGTGATTGCATTTTCGGGGTCTGGGTGTTTATTAAGTTTATTCTGGTATCTATTCAGTATTTCTGTGTATTCGTATCGTTGACACCCATAAGCATATAATTTGCTTACTTTGGCTCCCCATTTTCTGTGGTCGTCGCATCACGCTGAACGGACCAATTTCGCAAATTTCTTTTGTTATTTTGGTTATTGTCAGAAGAAGATTCTTATAAAAATACAAACCTGGAAAATAGCACGAAAACTGTCAGTAGCTGTTAATGCCAAACGATACGAAGTTCGCCAGATTGGCTAGTTTTCAATAAAAATTGAGTATGACAACGTGGTGTAGTTGTGGTTGAAATACCTGTGACACAAATGAGCTGAGTATCATGTAATGACATTAAAAAGAACAAATAACAAATACTAGATTGCTCTACTACTTAGTCCCAAGCACCGCCCGTGACCACGGCTACTGACTACTAAGACCTAGTCATGATCACACAAAACCTTGCTTTTGTTGTCCTTTATAGAGTTTGGGCTTATCAAGGCTATTTTTTGAAGAACTGTAACCTCAAATGTTTACTTATATTAATTGTATCACATGTAAAGGGTAAAATAGTGCCACATTGCCGAAGATAAAAAAGGCTAATATTCTTGGACATGTGAAGTTACCTGAATTTTTTAAAACGCATAAATATTAAAAAGCAAATGGTAACTCGTTTTAACTAAAATATCAGGCGCTGTTTTTAGAATTCGTTAGTTTTTTGGCACTTATTGCAATCGCCTAGTACTCCAATAGCCTACCTAATCTAGAATTATATAACAGTCAATTAATTTGAAGTGATCAAACTAGCTGATAGAGTCAGAGATGGGAGGTTTGTGTCTCACCCGAATTCGGTGTTAGCACCCATCCACCGGCCGCAGACGTCGCCACGAAATTTAGCAGATCCCATCACATTCTGTTGGGTCCCGCCAATCCTAAACTGCGTTCAACCCGAGTCTTCCACCCAATGCTAACACGAACTGACAAAACACCACACTGTATGTATGTATCGTTGTCACCAAGACCGGACTCTTTTCGTCTTACGCCTAGTGACGAACCACTGATCCTCTATTCGGCCCACCCAGTAACCAGAACGCAGCACCAAATTCAGGTTCGGTCTTTCGAAAGACAGCCCTTATTTATGACCAATTTAATCCATCTAAGTAAATAATAATATCTCAAGCTGAACACTCTGCTGGCCCACAAAGTCCGATGAAGTAGTACAAACTGTAAATTTAGCAACATATTAGTCATTAAAAAAAAATTGTTCCTGCTTAAAATTTAATACCTAGTGCTAATATTAAAACTGGCCATTATTGTAGTAGAAATAAAACCGCAGGCACCGATAAAACTTGGAAGCACGTGTCAAGCTGCTTAAACTGTATATTTTTTAGCTCTGTAAAAAACAATAAATCAAATTTCAATTTAGTACTTTCTACTGGTAGTAATTTTCTTAAGTAATTTAGCGCAGTAAAACTGCAAAAACAACACAAAATATGCATTATTAAGTATAACTCAAAGACTCTATCCAATGTTGGTCAAATTTGTGTGTAACCAGTTCTTCTTCGTGGATTTTTATTATAGAATTTTGAAAGGTAGTTTCGAAAAACGGTTTTGAATAAGAAACCACAAATATACGCAAAAAGTTAGAGACGATCGATATCGAGAACGATTGATATCTTCCTGTTTGATGATTTGATGAAACAGTGTCTTACAACGAGGTTCAGTTTGTCAGTACATATATAAAAACATTATAGATACCAATGTATACTAACAATATTTTCATTCAATGAAATTTCTTTTATACATGAGGGAAAAGTATAATCCCATCGAAAATTTCACGTAAAATGTTTCCAAGACAAGGCCAAATGAAGCGCACTGTCAGAAAGTTATAAGATGACATGAAGAACCAAGTGTTTACACTACACTACACATTTCAATTCTGCAAGCCCTAACCACGCCCTGACTTCACAAACTTTATACTTTAGCCAAAAAAAGCTTTGATTTTATGAGACAATTGAAAGAACACATTTTCGATCGAACTCGGGACCTCAAATGATTTAGCCGTTTCGGTTCCACACGAAGTTTGTATTAAAGCTACCTGAAATTAAAAATATCCTGTCATAAATTTGAGTATTGAATTAAAATAATCATGTAAGTATTTCCTTTTTTCTTTATTAGAAATTCTTTCTTGCAATAATTAACATAACAAAAAATCATCAGCAAAATTGACTACGGCAAACAAAAATTCATGATTATGTATAAGACTGACTGAGTCGACAGTTTCAAGTTATAGTTTCTATCTATAAACGTTGTTATTTTAAGTTACTCCTGAAAATGAGGAGACTTTCAATTGTGCTGTAGGTATCCTTTTTTTTACCTTACCTACCTTACCCTCTGAACCGGAACACGTCATGGCGGCAGGAATAGGTAAGGCGGTAGTACCAATTCGGGTGAGTCGCTGCGAAACTCTACCACCTAGTCAGATGTCACGGTGTTAGTGATGGTAAGCCTATGCTCGCCTTTTACGTATTATAGTGTAAATGACTTACTTGCAGAAAGGATTCATTGATAATATACATATATAAATATTAACAAATATAAATATGAATGTCTTGGTTGCCGAGGAGTTTGTTTCGCCGTTTCTTCTCCTGTCTGGCTAGGTTTGGAAACGGTGGTAGTGCATGGTAGATAGGGTAAAACTCGATCGTTAAAATTTTTGCTCAAATTAATAAGTGCTAACCTAGTGGTAAATATATTTAAACGAATTTATATGTTAAAATATATAAATAAAAAATACAATATAATTAATTAAGTTAGATATTTGCACGCCACAATGTGGTAGAATATGTTGGTATGAATAAGTATTTTGTAACAACTTTTAAACACACATATTCCGCAAATAAATTTCATTTCATTTCACTTCATTTAATTTAATTTAATTTAATTTAATTTAATTTCATTTCATTTCATTTCATTACATTTCATTTCATTTCATTTCATTTCATTTCATTTCATTTCATTTCATTTCATTTCATTTCATTTCATTTCATTTCATTTCATTTCATTTCATTTCATTTCATTTCATTACGAGTTGCCCGGCAGGAAGGCAGATGGTCTATTCTGCAAAGAAGCCCGGACCAACACGTTTAACTTATTACAAAATAACAAAAAAATGTTCGCATCATTACATACGATTTAATGAAGAGGTCGTCATTATGAGTGAAAAATTTATGTATTATTAAGTGTAATTAAAAAAAACACAAGTCGATTCATGATAAAATTAATATGGGATCACGGCGGAATCATGAAGTTCTATCTTTCTAAAAATGAATTATCGAAATTGGTTATCTATTCGTACGAGCTTTCTCCAGAAAATAGCTGATACTTGCACCAAAGAAAGAATTACCAAAACTGATCTATTCATTCAGATGTGATGCGGCGACCAAGGGAAATGGGCATGGGGATTTATTTTCATACATAAGATATAGTGTAAGAGATAAGTAATTATAAGTTCATATATTTTTCATGAAAGTAGCGAACCATATAGTTCCCAAATTTTCTTTTTTACACAGACAAAGTCGCGAGTTAACAGCAAGTAAGCTCATAACGAGACAATACATAATTTCGCAAAATATGACGTAATGTTTTAATATTCAATAATTCTTTGTTGATAAGGAGAGATGAAACAATTCATTTATCTTTTTTCCTACATATATCATGCAATTAAGGTACAGTCAGAAAAACAAATTAAAAAACTGAAAAAACTACGCTCACTTAAATATATTTTTAGGTATTTAATTAAGCTCACTTTAGGACATGTTTTCTTAAACAAAATAAAAGATACGGAATCAGGGGGCAGAAAAGAGTTCGATTAACAGTTTCATGTCATTATTTAGAGCTTTTTGAGGAAGATCCCACTGATTTTTTTGGCACTCCTGAGTCAAAACTACAGTCCAAACAATGAAAAAAATCTGGTTCACCTACCCCTTAGAAGGCGAACACAGTTTTATAGACTAACAAAGTTATGGCGTCAGTTTTTTGGGATGAGAGAGGGGTGATTTTAGTCTATTATTTACCAGAAGGCGAAACGATAAATTCTACATACAATTGTAACCTCCTGAGACGAGACGAGAAAAAATAAAGAAAAACGTCCAGGAATGATCCGTAAAACAATTTGTTTCACCAGGATAATGCTCGTGTCCACACCTCTGCAGAGTCAATGGCTGAAATTCATAACTGTGACCCATGGTCGTTTCTCGCCAGATTTAGCTCCATTAGACTATTACCTATTTCTAAATTTAAAAAAATATTTAAATGGACCGAAAGTTTCGTCAAACGAGGAGGTGATAGCAGCGGTAGATGAATATTTTCAGGACCTCTGTTATTTATGTCTGTAACTGTTTAAAATTGCAGCTTTTTAGGACTTCAAGAATCATCCCTGAATTTTGTACGTTTGGAGTTGTAAAAAGTTTGAGAAAGTTTTCGTTGTTTGTGTATCTACTAATATAAAGTTATAAAACAAATTGAAAATTTCTAGTACTTCAGGAAGTCCATATGAGTCATGTGATCATGTGATGTCAATGATCATCAGTGAGTTAGGAATAAAATCGGGAGTTCAAGGCATCAATAAATTCTTAAATATAAAAGCTGTACTGCTGAAACTTTATCCGTCTATATAATAAACGCGGAGTAAAGTACGTACTCCAAGGTTCAACCCGGTGTCAGTCTTTATTATAAAGTGATACAGACTATAATATCAACTTAACTTTACTTTTATGTTAGTCCATGTTTATTTATAAGGGGATTTTTTATGACATTGGAAGGCAAAGAAGCAGACGGATTTCCTGATGGTAAAAAATTCTCGCCGCCTAGAGACACCAAAGGTGGTAATGGTGCGTTGCCAACCATAGGCCGGGATGTCAGGCCTCGAGCAAAAGAAAGTTTACCGGCTACCTTACCCTCCGAACCGAAACACGTCATGACGTTATGGCGGCAGGAATAGGTAAGGCGGTGGAACTAATCCGGGTGAGTCGCTGCGAAACTCTAACTCAGATGTCACGGAGCTAGTTACGGCAAGATTATGCTCGCCTTTTACGAGCTGCCTGGCACAGGAAGGCAGATGGTCTATTCTACAAAGGAGCCCGGAACAACACGGGGGAGGGG
>NJDC01003700.1:40239-50751 GCA_002245475.1 Calephelis virginiensis
AACAAATTTCAACTTTTTTTTATTTCAAAACGTATGCACAAAGTAGTTTTGCCACCAAGTCAAGATCTGATGATAGAATCCCAAAGAAATCTAGAAAAATACTTTTTTTGTTTATGTAGATGACACTTATTAAAATCGAAGTCGGTTTTTTAGTGCACTTACATAATGTATAAACAAAATTCAAGTTATGAGGTATCAAAAAACTACAAATTTCACTCTTATTCATTCATTTTTGTCTTGGGGTTATAAGATTTCCAAGCTTTCTAATTTCGTTGTACCAGCACCCGTTATTGTTAGGTCTCATATACTCGTATGCTTAAATGTGAAATAAGTACCGATAGTTTAGTGACAAAATCGCAGTTTTTTTTCAATTTATGAATAACATCTTAAGTATTGCAGCTATGCGGCTTAAACTTTATCCCTCTTATCTTATTTATAAACATAGTTAAAACAGGAGTAAAGATTAGTTGATATTATAGTATTTTTCCCTTTCTGGATTAAAGTATTTAAAGGTTCAACCGAGTTCTTTATGTAATACCCGGTAGAACGTTAGAATACTTTAATCCATGTTTATTAACAACACGGTTTATGTTTAGTAAAATAACTGCTGACATCGTATTGTTAAAAAAGACAAGTTTTAGAATTGTTTTGCTGTTTGTGTAACATTAGCTTAAATATCAAATTTCAGCTTTCCAGAACTAAGGAAGCACAAGGTCGGGATTTTAAGCCAATAAAGTCTTATGTACTAGAGCTATATGGCTGCTAACTTTAAACGTATAATAAGTTTATTACAGACATCTTGTCCTGGTTTTTTTTTTCTGGCCTTACGCAAATCCAGTTACTTGAATTCATAAAAACGACGAAACTCTTCTAGAAATGGCAATTTAAGAAATGCAAACGCCTCGTTTTGCCTGTCATGGCAGGGCTTCTATGGCCTCAGACAAGGACCAATTCATAACCTTCTACTCTTACGAGTAGGGTAAAATCTGATAATTAACTGGTGATGCGAAAGGGCATGCTCTGCTGGTTTGGTCATGTGGAAAGAATAACAGATGAAAGATTAACAAAGCAGATATACAATGCGAATGTGGATGGATGTAGGTACCCGGGGAGACTAAGGCTAACATTTCACGATCAGATCAATCGGATATTATCCGATGGTGGTATCATGAGTCTCCGAAACCGGCGTGTTTGTATAAAAAGGGTAATGAATGTGAAGGAAGCAAGACAGGTTTCTCAGGATCGTGAGGTGTGGCACTCGATACTCTCTGCCTACCCTGTAAGGGACTTGGCGTGAAGATATGTATGTATGTATCAACTGGTAATGTGTTATATTATGTGTCTACAAAAAAATGTCAAATGAATAAGGCTTCTATTTTTCATTCTGACAAGTGACGCAAGGAAGTTCTACCGGTTGCGCGTCAGTATAGCTGTATAGTTTATTACGTCATAAACGTTACTGGCTGATGGCCGCTATCAATTTTAGTTTAATAATATTAATCTTAAGTAGAAAGTTTAATACATTCCAAACTTCTGTGAGTATTAGTTATTAGTATTTTTTTTAAATATACGTCTTTATTAATTGTAGGTAGTACCTATAAATATAGGTAGTATGTTAAATTATATGTAGTAAGTACCTTTAACTAAATATAACAAGTACTTCGAATTGGGGATAAATTTTCACTATTTAACCCCCGATGCAAACAGAAGGGTGTTATAAGTTTGACATGCCTGTCTGTCAATATGTCTGTCTGTCTGTGGCATCGTAATTCCCGAACGGATGCACTGATTTCAATTTAGTTTTTTCGTATTAAAGGAAACTTATATGCGAGTGTTCTTAGTCATGTTTGATGAAAATCGGTTGAGCCGTTTCAAAGTGAGTAGATTAACCGGTTTTTTACTTTTTAAAGGAATATTAAGTTCTTGTGTCGTGGGTGTTTTAAGTTTTTCATTTAATAGTTTTATTATTTATTTTAAAATTTAAAAAAAACATTAAATTTTACCCAAGTTAATAACTTTTTTACTTAAAAATATTTTTAATTTAGAATCCCAGTATTTAAAGTAATGTTTATTCAAAAGGTAATTGAAATTAAAAAAAAATAAAACTTGTATTCTTTTTGTCAAAAATAAATATTTTATTGGGTTGTTAACTTAGTATTTCAATATAGAAATATTAATCACTATTTTTTGTTGCAATAACATTAGCCTACCTACTATAAGCTTATAGCTTCCACTTTCGATTAGGAGCTAGGGCAACCAGCAAACTTTGCAACAGGTTTCATATTCTAGCCTAAGGTTGATAACTTATCGACTATCGCTATTTAAAGGCGATGCAACTTTCTTATCAGGAAATTCTGCTTCTTGTTTAACTACCTGTTGTACCTGGTCACCTTCCACCTTCACCGTCATTTTACAGTAGTTTAAATTTTACCTCTGTGGTCTAGCGACTAGGTATCGGACTTAGCTTCGTGAGGTCCTGGGTTCGATTCCCGGGTCGGGCAACAAAAAGAAAGTGCGTTTTTTTCCAATTTTCTAATAAAAAAAGTTGCTCTGGATTGAATATGCGCCCGGTTGGCGATAGGCTTGCCACCTATTACATTGTGGGACTATAAGATGAGATAGGTTGGGTCTTCGGCTAGTCGTGGCTGCCCTGGTTGTGCCTCTGCCTAACTCTCCTGGGATACAGGCGTGAAGATTTTTTTATTTGAAACAACCGGTCAGAAGCTGTCAGAATAAAAAGTAGTAATTCTTGAAAAGGTCTAACTTTAATAAGTACCGATTTTAATTGAACCGATTTTAATAAGTGTTAACATATAAGTAGTATACTCGTATGATAACACTAATTAAAATCCGTTCAGTCGCTATGATCTGACAATGGATAGTGCTAACATATACTGTCTTATATTAATATCAGTAAAAACGTGAAGATAAAATAATAAAAAAATCACAAAAAAAACATGCGAACGGTACCAATGTTTGTTTTATGTGACCTCGCACCGGGAAACTAGATCAAACATTAGTATAATAAACGTATGAGTATTTAAATTTTGTTTTAAATATTTCAATATTTTTTGCATGAAAATGTTTTATTCAATGCAACTAAGCACTAAATATGGGATAAATAAACATATTTACATATAGTTATTATGACTTTTTTACCGCAAGCATGTCAGGTCAAATAAGAAACCTATTACGAACAAGATATTTCGTTATTTCCATTTATATAAAATTGATACGCTTCCTTGTTGTAGTCAGAACTTTGGCCGCTTTGGCGAAGAAGACTCAATTCATACACATCTCAAAATGAAATTATTTGTAAGTACTTTTTTCTATTAAGCTATATCGTTGCAATTTCATAAAACCAGAAAGTAAAAAAAGTATAACTATGCCTAATATTTTTATAACTATGTTGTATGTTATAACTATGTTCTTTCTGTATTTGTCTTGATTCGATTATGACAGAAAAAATAAATTTTGAAACTCTTAACTCTTTGAAATGTATGTGTCATATAAAGTTATTACCCTATAGATATCTTTGTATACTTCCTTTACATGCATGCTTATTTTTTGCAAATGCAAAAAAATGTCTCGCAATGAGATAAAATATATTATAAGATAATATAAAAGCTTCTTTTTATTTTAGGATTTACCATGGCAAATAACATGAATACGATACGGAATAAAAATAATTAAAACTTACATCACTTTTGCTAATTTTAATTGACTTTGAAGAAAAGGAGGAGGTTATATCTTTCACTCCTACGTTTTTTATGTACCTATTTATCGATTTCTCTGTCATTTCTTAGCCGATTTTAAATTTTATTTTTATTTTTGAAAAAGAGCACTTCCGATATCATCCCATTGCTACCAAGTCTGGGTCCTGCCCTATTATATATCGATTGTAATAAAATCCCAGAGAATTCGAGGAAAGTATTCATTTTTAGTTTACGTAAATGATTTACTTATTGAAGCTGAAGCTACATTTTTCAGTTTTACTGAGCTAAATTAGTTGTTGCAAGAAGTTTCATTTGGTTAAACTTAAGTTTTAATGGATGGTGTATTGTTCAGTTTCTTTTAGATTTAAAATGTATTATATTTATTAAAGAAAGTTGTGTTAGTTACACTTTTTGGAACATAGTTCCTTATTGCGCGTTGTGAATGGGGGCTAGACGGAAAAAAATCTTACGAAAATGTAGTCACGACACTTTTTGCTATGTGGTCTAGCGGTTCAGTAGTTAGACTTGACTGCATGAGGTCCCGGGTTCGAATCCCGGGTCGGACATTTTTTTTTTATTTTTCATTTTCCATTTTTTTATTATCATTTTGTTTCTTATTTTTTTTATTTTATAATTTTTTTATATTTTTATTTTCTCTTTTTATATTTCATGTTTCTCTGTCTGTCTCTCTCTCTATAAGAGAGATAGAGATAGAGATTACTAGAGATTGATAGAGATTGAGATAGAGAGAATTTCGTTCCATTCGGGTGTCCCTTGACACCTCTCAACTTTTTTTTATCTGAAGAACGGCAAAAATTGAATTGAAATTGGCTGAAAATAGATGGGGAGGTTAGGTTTAAACTTAGAACCAGGAGATGGATATTTGAGATACTTTTTATTCCGATCGACTGCAATGAAACTAGAAAAAATAATGTTTTATTTGTTCCCAAATAAAGTGTTTGGTTAGAAAGAAGTTAATCGGAACAGCTAGTTAATAATAACTTACCCTACATCAAGGCAATTAACTATAGAAATAGGTTTAATTTTTCTGTCAATGGGATATAGCTCCGTCCTAATTACTTTTTAGGGTTATGGGTGGTTTTTTACTCGTTTGTAATATTACCAATATAAAATTATAGATTTTAGATGAGATGTTTGACCTTATTGAAAATTTCTAATACTATTATCACTTTTAACACAAATCTTTTTGCTTATACTCACATTATTAATATTTTTTTATTATTTAGGCTTACCTTTAAAGTTATTAAACAGACGAAGCACCACTAAATCATTTTAAGATATTATATTCCTATCCTTTTTCTAATGTAAGAATAGGTTTTTTTAAGCGTGAAGGCAAAGAAAAGTTGAGAGGCAGAGTATTTATAAACTTTAACTTTTTCATGATATACATTAACTAACAAGCACACAGCTCTACTAACGGTAAAATATAACTATGGCCTAATTACCACCAATCTATGATGTTGTAGGCGCATTGTAATTCGCTAAATAAATCTTTGTTGCTTAAAATCTGTTGTCTGAACCGGAACACGGCAGCAATAGGTAAGAAGAAAAGGGATAGGAAGTTGCTGCACTTCAGTACTAAAGCACTATGTTACTATTTATATTAATTACTTCTCTGCTAATTTAAATATGTTTTTTCAGATAATTACTATACTACTATGTGTAGGACTAACAATAGCTAAACCGAAGCAGCTAGAAGAAGGACCTCAAACATTCACCAAAACGGACACAACTCCAAATGCATCTCCATCAACCGAAACACCGAAATCACAAAAAAGATATGCCATGAAGGAAATTATAATGTACTTAACTCCAAGTCAAATCAAAGCTTTGAATTCAGGAGAAGGGTATATAACAAGCCAACCTTCAGCTCAACTTGAATCTGGAAGTCTTGCACATGAGCTGGAGTATCTGTTTCACATCAGAAACCAACAGGAACTTCAACGAGAAAATGTGCTTTTGCAAGCAGCAAAACCAATAGAAGAAATACCAAGAGTACCACTGATCCCATTACAAAAACTGTATGACAATATTAAACCTGTAGAAGAAATCTCAAAAGAATTGATTGATCCATTATCACAAAAAATTTATGTTAAAGAAAATTTGCAAAATGTTGAGAACTTTGCAAATAATTTAGAACAGAAACAGCTCTTCTATCCCGAACTACAAAAAGATATAGCATTTGGGCGTTTACTTACAGAGCAAGAGAGTAAACTTGGATCACAATCAGGTGGATGGATACCAATAAATCCATATGCCCACATTAAACCTGAAAACGTACTACTTTACTCAAATCAACTTCCTCAGCTGCATAACTTAGAAAATGGTCAATTTGACTTAAATGCCTTGCCAATACTGCCTCATAATTTAGAAGAACTGGCATCTGTGGATAAACTTAATTTACCATTGAAATATGCACCGAATTTCGAAAATATAAAAACTATTCATCAGCTAGGATTGAATGGCCATCATGAGTTGCAGAAACAGAAAACACTAGCTGAAATAGTAGCAGTTGCAAACTCATTGCCAGTAATTGCACATAGTAAAATAGCTTTAAACAAGAATATTCCACAAGCACCTCCAGCTTTTACGGACATAATAGTGCCTTTGCAGGAATTAATAAGAAACCCTAAAATCTTAAGTGTCCGTCCAGGAATACCTTTCTATTTTTCGAGTATCGATTTAGACAAGATACATCATTAGATAATCATTACTACATCATTGTATAGATATGGAAATATGAACATGTTTGTACCTTTATGACACTGTCGAGATCAAAGGCGTAGGTCAAATGATTTGAAATTCAAAACTACAATTCGATTCAATTACACTCAATCTTGTAAAAATAGTATTCTGTTATAATATAGATTATAGGTATTTCAAAATATTAGGTTTCTTTTATAAGCGTTTAAAATTTATAATGATTTAAAGTTTTGCTTCAGATTGAGGCAGTTGGATTTATGTTAGTCATATTTCTAAATCTATTCGTAACATAACTTTGCATGTCTTACAAAATAGAGTTAAGTTAAAATCAAGGCTGAAATAAGAAGTAGATGACAATTGCTTAATAAGCAAACTAGACTTTGTGATATTGTTACGTGTGAATAAATTGTTTTGAAAAATATAGTCTTTTAAACGACCAAATATCGGTAGCCTGTAGTAGCCCAATCAAAGGGGCTAGTATTCCTAAGCTGAGATTTTATGGTAAAAGAGTAAGATCCCAGAAACTTTTAGGCTTTGCAATCTTGTACAATTAGTAGTACTTAAGTTTGCTAAGTACCCAATTTTGGCAATTAGAACATGATAATGGTATGGTAAATGTACAAAATACTCTACCACCTATTCGGACTGGTTGATCATTTCATGAATATATCGGAAGGAATGATCTAGTTGCAATGTGTATTCCTACGCCAAACATCAGATACATTTAGAAGAAAATCGAACAAGTTCAGTTAACCGTACCATACCTTACTGGACCGTTTATTTAAGCAGAACAGTGAGTTTAACCAGTAGATGGATCTGATCATAAATATCTTCATCCTCTATCATGCCAGTCTTTCACTACTCTGCAACTTGCACGTTGCCAAAGTGTGCCGAGAAACTACACAATTTGATTTCCCTGTACACGTATTTGTTTGATATTTCTTGCACAAGAATGTAATCGTTTACTTCCACTTTTATTATTATTTATTAAGTTTTTATAGAAATGATAAGCACGTTTTGGCTCAGCGTAGTTCCACCCTCGAACCTGTCTTTACTTTCCAGCAGATGTGGTAAGGATGCTAAGCTCTTGCCAATAAAAAAAAGTACACTGCCAATAGAGACCAAAAATGTTAAGGTTTTGTAATAATATTATTTTGCTAATTTCGCGTATTATCTGTTAAACGAAATTCCTGAATGTCTTCGTAGCCCCCTAAAGATACCAGCACAGGCAGCCAGTACAGCTGATCACGTCCGCCATAACTCCGTCGCAGCTTTCACCAGATATGGCAGCACCCACCAAATAACCGCAGCAAAACCGCACTCTGCGTAAATACAAACGTTGTTTCGAAGTCGAAGCATCCTCAGAAGCTTGACTGTAGCGGACTGTCAATCTTTACACATATATAATAAAATTGTAGAGAGAGTTGGATATTCAATCACATGTAATCGCAAAATCAACTGGTTGGACTTTGATGATATTAAACGTGGATGTATTTTATACTACTGAGTAAAACGTTATACAACATTTTTTATCCAACTGTGTATAACGATGGGAATATTCTCCGTAAGCTTACTGATTTATTTTTCGTGTAATTACACAAAATCACGTAATTTTTTTCAAACTTTGGTATGGCAGTAGGTTATGCTACTGCACGATATGCTTAATAATATACGGATTATACGGTCCAAAACATCCAAAATTTAGAACATATGTTCTATTAGCGGCCCAGCACGTGCTTCGTATATGACCGCATGAATGACATAACACAACAAAACAAAAAAGAAAAAACCAACTGAAAAAAGTTTCAATAATTCACAATCCCATCTAAAAAAAGTTTAAATTTGGCAGAAAAATACCCAATAACAAAACGATCCGTCATTTATTGAATTAACTTGTTACAAAAAATATGATAAATTAAGCACTGCTCTACCAATTTTGTGAAAACTTTACATAAACCATCTACTAAATAGTCCGAACAAAGGATAGGTGTGATAAGGATAGGTGGTAAGGATAGACAAAATCACAACGAAAATTAGCATTGATTTTTATATATAGAGATTTTTTTGTAACTCGACCGAAGCTACAGGATAGTCTAGTCTAGTCTAAAAACAAGCGTTTAAATCTTAGAAAAGGTTAACAAAGTTATTCGCGTCCTAATCTGGTGAGCTTCCTCATTTGTCACTTGTTACATAACATGGGAAGTAAAATGGTAATACAATAATAACAAGCAACATGTAACTTTTTTGACGTAATCGACGATTTCCACACATTGCAACATTTATATTAGTTGCAACATCATGGACAAAGTACTAGTTTAAAAATAAACATTAGCCCTCCTTTGGATAGGTTTATAGAATTTAAGGATTATTAGATTTATATGTGTAGGCAAACAATTTATACATTTTTTCCCTTCAAACTGTGCACGGATATTTTGTGTCATGCGGCAAGCACTGTATGAATACAGGGAATAATATGGAAGTATATTAGCATAATTCAAATTCTTGTAGTGATAACTTGCTAAGGGAGAGTAAAACCGCTTCATTTCGTAACACATTACGGCTCCAGTCTGTCTGGATTCATTAAAGTTGCCACTTCTGTCCGGAGTTCAGATGGACATATTTTTTTATTTTGTAGGAAATGATTGACAAATGCGCTAATTAATTAGGGTATGTGAGCCTATTCGCGTCCACGCGCCAATTCGCGTCCATTTCGCGGACACCGTTTAAAAAACCCTTAAAAATAAGTTACTAACAAATTAGGGAAATTAAAAGTCGTTTCTGCCTATTATACAATATACTAGGAACATTCATACACAGACAAAAGAACCGTTCGCATTATTTTTCCTGTTTAAAAAAAAATCATACCTATATAAAAAAGTTGTGTAAATATCCATAATTTTAGTAAAAAATAGTGAACCGGCGCACGTTTTATACGTAATTTTTCAATGTTTTAAGTTTAATTAAAGATTGTATTTGTTCCTAGGCCTTGAAAATTATTAAAAGAATAAAAATATTGATGATTTTGATTGATTATTTTATTTTTTAGAGTTAAAATGAGGTGGACGCGAACTGGTATACTAATATTACGAATGAGCCAGTTTGCGTCCAGGGTGGACGCAAACTCATCTTTCTATTTCTAACTTAATCCTTTATTTTAATGTAAAGAAATATGTCATAAGGATGGGGTTTTATTTTATTTTTACCATTATTATTATGCTTATTTAAATAGCCAATTTGCGTCCACTTAATTATGGTAATAGAAAAAGATATACTTAGATGTCGAAATTTACCTGGACGCAAACTGGATGGACGGATATATACTATATACCAGTTTGCGTCCACTTGTTTATTTAAATACTAAATCTTACGTAACTGTTTTATAAAATTTTATAAGACAGTTATAGATAGGTGGTAGTCGGCAGAATGCATTGTATCATCCCATTGGGACTAGTACCCACCACCACTCCGGAAGCGAACAAGCGCATTGAACTTTTTCTGCCTTCTTCCACTCAACACACAAGCAGCTGTATGATAAATTTTAAATACATAAAGACAATTATGAAAGAATATTCAGGCTCGTATTCCACAAAGAACTTGACAAAGGTGCAACTAGGGCACGCACGATTAGCCTAAGATACTTAGTTCCACAATGCGATAGGTGGCAAACCTATTGCCAACCGGGCACATGTTCTATCCCGGATGACGATGTTTTCATTAGAAAATTATAAAGATAAAGAGCATTTCAAGAATGAAAGAGGAAACACGTTAGGTAATAATAGTTAGGAAAAAAATTGAAGGAAACTAAAAATTTTTGTGAAATGGACGTGCTTGATGTGAAATCTTTAAAAGAAAATTTACTTACTACCATCTTTTCAAATTTACTTATCCAACAAAATCTACTAAATATTTTAAAATGTCTGTATTCTAGAATTAAGATATTTTGAATAAAAACAGAAAAATTATATGACCTAGTGGTGACCTGTCTGATATAAACAATCGATGATGTAATTTTGGGCTCCAAATCATCTGAGCTGCAAACAGTAATGAACTAATGAATGTTGATTGGAAAGAA